>JAQIWH010000305.1:0-56491 GCA_034695005.1 Cryptops parisi | reverse complement strand
AAAGGGCTCTCTTCTCCGAAGTTTTTAAAGTGTTTCTCAGACGCTTAACCATAAAAATTTGTTTATTCAATTTGTTAGCAAGAATGTTAATATGGGGACCAAAAGAAAGAAGTGGGTCGAAATTTACACCCAAAATTTTTATACTTTCCGAGATTTTATGCGATTTATTAAGGTGTAGTTTTCCAGTTTTTAAATGATTGATTTTCATATTATTTTGTTGATACCATAATTCAAGTTTGCGAGTATCACAATCAACATAATACTTAGCTATATGACCCTCAAAACTAGGATAAACATAAATGAAGAAATTGTCATCAACATAAGTATAGATGTTAGCATTCAATTGTAATTCGAAAATGGTATTCGATATAACGCCGTATAAGACAGAAGCTATACTTATGACAGATACTAAAACAGATATATTTCTGTTTACTGTAAATCCGCTTATAGCGCTGCTAGTGCTGCCATGTCTGATCGATCGGTGTGTATTTATGATGACAGCCCACTAGGTTTAGGCAGCTCCCCGTTGAAGTTTTGACAAACGCTGAAGTTGAGTAACCACAATTAACCGAACCTAGTGGGCTGTCATCATAAACACAACGATGGATCACACCAACATATAATGGATCCACGTTGGAGCTATTATAAGTGTCTACTTAAGATCACACTAGCGCCTTCACATTTAACAGAAAAGTGCAATAAAAATTAAATACAATATTTGGCAATACGATACACCCAATGAATATACCATCGATTAGTGTACCAATGACAATTCGTCGAAGTCTATAATCAACCTTCCTCAAACTAATTGGCATAATTAGTAGTCGGTCTACTAATGAATTTCGACAGCAACTGAAACTGTAATTACTATGTCCACTCCATAATTTCACAAAGAGACAATATTTTCAACTGTTATTATTTCAACTAATTTAATTGAGATAGATATTAATTATCACCACCACTTTAAACAGGCTGAAACTCAATGTCGTTTAAATTAAATCACCTAACCAAATCGGCTTGTCAACATCGATACTGGCAAAGAATATCGATATTATCACTTACGTATCAAACTTGCCGCGTGCTTTTATCAATTACAGTAAAAGTAGCGCCTCTTTACGTTGAAATCTTGAACTATAAAATGGGAAGGCATCATAGTAATAAAATAACCTAAGATTAAATATTTAAACAATAAATCCATACAATAATAAAATTACAGTAAAATAACATAAATCTATAGAATATGAAAAAAAAACTCCCATCGATCGAATAAATATAAATATATTCATAAGAATTCATGGAGCACTCAAAGCCCTAAAAGCTATAAATCTTGTAAAAATGTTGCGATTGGATATTTATATATCCGAGCATATATTAGGAAATAAAATAGTGTATAAACATTTTTGCATTGCATACTTGAACATCGTTAGTATTTAATTACAATGAATGAATTGAAGGGTTCTGTGCAGCATAATGGTAAGCCACCTTTTTTAAGGAGAGCCGTTTTTGTGGTGACAAACTCCATCGAGTACCATATTAAGCAACAAGATAATTCTCTATATGATGACGTTATTTTCTGGAAAACCCAGAAAGCGGTAAAGTAACAAACTAGAAACAGTACTGAGGAACAGTTTGGTGTAAAATTGTCAGTTTTTGAAAAAGTGCGGCTTATCATTATGTTTGCTGCACGGAGCCCTTCAATTAATAAAAATTAGAATACATCACACGTTTGACGATAGTTAAACAACATATACGGTAAATGCATGTTTATTATCAAAAAAAAAGTTTTTTACCATAAAATTTTGTTTCAAACAAATTCAGCCAAAACTTTTTATTCGTTAACCTAATTCTATTTAATAGGTGGTGTAAACTTGATACTTTTTGGCTACTGTTATTTTAGAACGTTACATCAAAAGTTGAGTAAAAATGCCAGTAAAGCCAAACTATGGAAGAAGATAAAATGTCGAAACGACTGCGTTGTTTGGCGGCATCAGTGGCTTTTTTGTTTTGTTTTCTCGCATTTTCACGGTGTTTTCATTCATTCGTGCTTTATCAAATAACGCATAAAACACAATACGCTCGAAATTAATACAATGTCTTTTTCTTTGCATGTAAATTTCAATCCTAATTGCAAACCTCCAAAACAAACATGGTGATTTTTCCATCCGATAAATCAACGCCAGGGTGGCTGGTTCGCACGCAGTCGATTACAGTAGCTTAGCCTGACTTTCTTCAACCAAAGAACGTCGTGATTATGCAAAACTTTTAGACGGTGGTGTGTGTTTTATGTTTTTACAGAACGAATAAAATTAATTTACTTCTCCCTTCGCTCGGTTTGTTGGCGACCGAGTGTTTGGCCAAGTTTCTCAGCCAACCCTTTGATTCGATTAAAGGGCTGTTGATGTTGGCGCGCCGAGCAAGACACTGTCCTTCTAACTCGATTTGGTCGCAATAACTATTCGCCAAAACCAAGGCTCGGCATCGAATCGGAAATGACGTCTCGACAAAAACTAGGGGCATACACAATTTCTGTGGTGATGATGGTGGACGGTTTATGAAAATTTCTAACCCGAAAAAAAAATATTCCCCTTTTATCTTTTATTATTATTTCCCTCAAAATCTAACCGCTGCGTTCTTTGGCATTATCGTTTCACGCTACATTTCGCTCCTTGAGTGTAAACAACGTGTAGAATAAAAAATGAAAGATTTGCCGCCTATTACAAGCAGCAGACCCCGCTAATACGGCGGATTGAGAACTACATCACCGCCGTAAAACGAAAAGCGACTTAAAGAGAAGCAAGGCCATTGCGTGATCATATAAAATAGTAGTACTTTAGGCACTTGATGTAGTGCGTACAATACATTAGTAGATATACGCAATATAATCGGTATTTAATATTGAAGCGTCATCAGATACGGTAAAGAAACGTTGTGGCCGAAAAACCGCCTGGTAAAGGAGCAAGCTTTATGAATAATGAAATCAATACTATATTGCTACAAGGTGAGCCAAAAGTGTGATCACAGCTCAATATCGCGAGAACAACTATTGATAATACGAAAATTTTAATTTGCTTCCCTATTTTACTGTAATTTTTTCGCCCGTAACTTCCGTTTTTACCGATCGATTTTCGATCTGTTTCGTGCAGTGGTATTATTTCGTGACTACATTCATCTTTCTAAATCAAGTGTAAAGTGTTTTGCATGGATTTGAAAATTAGAAGACCTTAAAAATGATATCCAAGATCATTTCGAGCAACGTCATTGAATAGTCCATGGCAAATATACATTACAATTAAAAATTTTATACCACCAATGGTTCTCGCAATATTTAGCTGTGACCAAATTTTTGCTTCACCCCTTAACTGAAAAGCGTCGCATTAGTAAGCGCCGCGAAACAGTGTACGACTGTATAACAATAAGATGGTAAGTATAACGATAAACAAAATGAATAGAAGAAAAATGAAAAGCAAAAAGAGTAGTTGGTTGTAGTATGTGTGTTGTTATAGAACGTAATGAGGGTGACGTCGTCGTTTTTCTTTTATCCTCGAGATGCCAGTTTTACGATTTCGAGTTCGACCTTTGTGAGGACCTCGAGTCGAGTGGAGACTTGTCTTTGGAAGTTGTCGCTTTAAGGGGAGATGTGTCTCCCTTCTTCCTCCTCCCCCCCTTTTCCTTTGGCGTTGATGAGATAGGGCAACCGAGCGTGGGTGACTCGCAAACAATAAATTTCATGGCTTACTGAGTACATGGCTAAGATGAAGGTCGCAGGTGATGAGAAAAAGGAGCTAACACTATGACCCAAACTCTAACCAAGTGGCTGATGCGACTGGTAATCGTCTTTCGTCTCATCGTCATCATCGTTGCAACAACAAGAAGAAAAAAACACCACCTTATCTTCGTACACGATGCGACAATAATTGGATTACACTATTCCTGACTTAAATTAATCCAAGAAAAAAAAAGATGACATGTTCCATCGAACTGTTCCAATTTTGAACTTACTCTATCTAACCACCAGATGTTTCCAAGAAAAAATAAAGTTTGGATCATCAATTACAATATTCGCTAATTGTTATTTGTATCTATAAAAATCAATATGAAATTCGAATTTATTACTTTTGTTAGTCTTAAATTTCATTATCTAACTGCAACAACGAGTCGAGACAAATCTTCGTCGGACTTTGTTCATCAATCACTCGGTCTCATTAAAATGTTTTTCCTGTTTTAGCCCTCATCATCAACATCTTTTCCGACAAGCCTCTTTCTTCGCCGAGTGTTTTTCACTTGTTATTAATGAAATTAGATTAATTAAGGCAAAAATGGAAGGTAGACACGCGTGTTGCTGTTTCTTTCTAAAAAGAGAAAAAAAAAGTTTTCTAAAAGCAAAAAAACAAAAAAACTGATTTTGTTTTCTTTAACCCAGCATCAGCATCTTCAATGCTGATGATCATCTCTCAGAATACTGGTATAATAAAAAAATAATGAAATGTGCAAGGAAAACGGGAAATTGAAAATTTTCCTCGTGGCTTTCTAGTGATATATAAAACGGATCAGGGTCCGGATAACTCTAATTCCGGGGATTTGATGACGGATTTACGACAGCCTTTTTCGTAGATAAGGATTTAGACGAAAGCGAGTTACGAGTCCAACTGCATCAGATCCGACTCAACACACCTACCGTACGTCTATAGATATTTATATAAGTATATTACGTCAACTCCCCTATGTCTTAACTCGTTTCTTTCCATCCCCCATGCCAAACCGTGGCTCGATCATTATCATTTTCATCATCAAGATCATCAACCGCCCATGCGAGACGATGTAACGTCGACTTTGATGACTTCCCCTTGTGTTTCCGGTGCGAGACACTTTATCACTCGAGCAACCGACTTCGCCACTCGACAACAGCAGCAGCAAATGCCACTTTCCATCATCTTCGTTTTGCTTTTTGACGCTCGAATTTGTAAACAAGGTAACGTTAATTAAATGAGTGTTTCTTCAACCTCAACGGCGTCACCCATCAACAACCACCGGTGTGAACCTAATAAAACTAAAACTTTTCCGAATCAATAATGAAAGACGTGTTTGTGTCGGTTGGGTTGGTCGAAAATTAAAGAAGAGGCCTGCTGTTTAGCACCTTTAAACCATTTGCTTTCATTTCGCTGTTAAATGCAATTTCTACTCGCCAAGTTTCACGATGTTGACTGGCGAGACAAATGTTTAGCATTCACCCGACATTTCGTAAACAATCCGCACTAAGCACTCGGATGCCGTGAGGAACCTACAGGGTGATTCAACGACTCGTAAATTGTAAGTTTGTCAACTTCACATCAATGATCAATCAAATCTGTGTCAAGCACATCAAAAATGGTTGTTCTCATATCGAAGACACAAATGGACAAGGTGTCCGAAAATTATCTTTACAACTTTTTTCCACCATAAAAAATCATCAAGAGTCATAAGGTGTAGAATACTAAGGTTGTCTTGTTTTATAGAGAAAATCGTTTAATTTCTAATAACAACGACAAATTTTGGACAAGTTTTGTCTTCTTCGTTTAATTTTGTTTTTACCTTTATTAGGACTTTTCAGTCACAATAAATCCATAGGAACAGTATTGTGTGTTGAGGGGTTTATGAGTGTCTGTGAAATGGGACAATCAAGATGATATTATATTGCACTGCTATGGTTATATTATTGTGGTCAATATTTTGTCCTTACTAGTGACCAGATCGGTCGAATAAATAAAATAAATAAATATTTCATTTGCTGTTTGACTTTTTCATATTGGCTAAGATAAAATGTTGCGAAGAAAATTTTTGGACACCCTGTACCGATCGTACTAGCCATTTGCTATATTGTACTGTAAACATAATTCATACCAATAACTTGTTCTGCGTTCTTAAATTTACGATACATATCGTATACGATAAACCATAACGCCCATTATTGTATAAACGTACCGCATAGACAGAGCATTCCATGTTATAGCACGAGGTTTTCATGCTTAAAAAGCACTGCTGACATATGCAATACTGTATAATGTATCGTAAAACCTCAGAAATGCAAATTTCACATCACGAATAAAACGTATAACGAAATACCAGAGTAGCCTGTATAGGTATAGAATAAATAGCCTACCCAAAAGTATCAATTTGATAAACGGATTCAAAGTCCGATTTGGTAGCCAGGGAGTAGAATTTTGAATTCCAACCGACGACTTACTATTTTAAGAGATTAAGACTAAGTAACGTTTATTGCTGATGAGAATGGGTTTGGAATAGGTTGGCTTGCTAAGTGGAGTGAAAAGTGAAGATGAAAACGAGTGAAAAGGAAAGCGTCGAGAACGAGAGTGATTTCCCAGCAAACAAAGGATGCCTTTCTGCATTGCATTAAGGGCAATCGACGACTGAGAAAACAGCAGCAGTAACGTTGAATAAAATTCTCATCAAAGCTGCAGCGCACTAGTTAAATCAACACATTGAGAGAAGAAAGCAAAATGGGGGGAAAAAGAATGCAAATTTCTTTTCGTTTCTCTCTTCGTTAGCGATCGAGACAAATCTGTTTCCATGGCTAAGGCAAAGAGATTGTCACCATCATCACTCGCTCGCACAAGAGAAGAGTGATGAATTCATTTGGCCGCTGTTTCCGCATCCCTAGCCAAAGTTCAACGTCGCCGCCACCGACCCATTCATCCATCAGAATTGGAAACTAGGGTCGGGCGGATTTTTCCACATACACACACTAACCCCCTATTTCTCAGTACCAGCACCACCACCCGGCGCCTTGAGCACACAGCAAACACGACGAAGCGGCTAATTACTCCGTTCGGCGCTCTTTGCCAGAGTTTTACTGGTAATGATCATCATGATGATGACGACGACGACGACGACGACGACGACGATCGTGGTGGTGTGTGCTACTACTCGTAATACATTTCTAACACCCTCACTTTTCTTTACCCTTCTTTACTCTTTTGTTCTTCTTTTTCTTCTTCTTCTTCTTGGTCCTTCTCTTACACGAGATCTCGATTTGCCGGCCCGATAGCTGGATGGGCCGTTTGCGACTGTGACGCAATTAGGAGCAGCACACGCTTAAGAGCTTGTAATTTGGAATTTAATTTTGAACTGGGATCAGATAATTGAAAGTGGGAAGATAGAGCTTTTTTCTTTTCCTTTCGACTCTTTATTTTTTCTTTTTCGTTCACTCGTTGCGAATGTGGACGAGCGAAATCGTTCAGGTGGCAACTTTTTGGTACTATACCCTTTGCCTTACTCCACCCAATCGGCAAACACCGACTAAAAGATAAAAATACTCGATTCAAAACCAATCATCCGAACAAATAAAAAAAAAATTGAAAAAAAGTAAGATATCAAAAGTTATCTTTAAAGTCAATTTCGACGTTGTGGACCACTCGGTAGTGAAATTGGCACTCCAAACTTTGTCCATTATTAATAATTGATCAAATATTGATATTTAGTGAGCTATAATACAAATGGTATTTTTAATCAATTTAAAGCTAAAACCAGCATGCACTGAACAAAGGATTCGATAGTACGGGCAACTGATCGATGTCTACCAATAAAGTTCGATTGTCCATCTGTTTTTTATACAGCTTATCACTCACTAAACTCTTTTTAGTAGGTTCCCAATGACCTACGAATAGAAGCTAACATTTTGAACAGAGACTGTGCAACATGTTGTTGTATCAAATTTTCGATTCCGAAATACAACACTTAATAAGATTTGCGTGAGTAAAATGCTGCAAGTACCAAACAATAAGCTTTTTCAATTTACTTGTATTTATTTCAGGTTATTTTTTTTTTTTTAACATTTACGTTAAAATAAGGTGTTATATTAATTAATCTAGAGTAAAACTAAGCAGGGAGATCGACCAAGCGCCAAGTTCCAAAATTTCAACCAAAGGGCTCGCACGAGCCCCTTCGAATTAAAACTGGCTAAAATTAACGCCAGGATTTCATTATCCGATAGATGAACAAGATGAATGGAAAGCCAGAGAGTAAATTACCAGCTTGTTCTTCATTAAGGCAATTAAGAGTGTTGATGAGCGTCATAGATCTCTTTCAACTATTTGGCAAGGCGGCATCGCGAGGATGGAAGACGAAGCAAAATTGTCATTTCAGGAATTAAACGGTCACGTTACCATGGAAAATAAACAGTGGTCGGTGTCGTCTAAACTAGACCTAAATGAGTAAAACTGCTTTCCATAAAACCCCGTGCGACGTAAATCAACCGTCGCAATCGCCTTAAGACTGTCCACAAAGTCAACACGACGACTCAATCTCATGAATCACAGCCAACATAGCATCACATTGAATAAACGACCTACAACTTCATCGACGTCGACGGAAAATAAATCTACGTCTAACAACTAATCCGAAATTCACAACCCTCGTCCTCGACACCCATACCACTCTATAGGTACACACCAAACGTAGTCCTTGGTCATTGCTTAAGGAGTTTCCAAAGAACAAAAGGACACTTCTGTGCCTACAAAATACTACGCGCCATAAAATGCTACACTGATATGAACCCATGTATACTACATGCTTCAAGAGTTTTGATGGTCGTAAAAAAAAGAGAAGAAAACCCAGACATTGGTGACCAGCTTTGGTCGTTTTACATTCTTGAGGGATTTTGAAAATGCATTCAAGATTTGCGGGATTCGATCCATTTCCTGTGTATAGCATTCTTTTCACCAGTCTTTTTCTTTCTTTTTGAATGTCGTCCACTTCGCTTCTTCTTCTTCTTTTGACGTTCTGCTTTTCAACTTTGGTAGCAGCAGCCACAGTAGCTAGCAAAGCACGAGATGGATACCATCACTTTCCTCCGTCTGCTAGCCTTGTTTCGCAGTGGCTTTAAATAAGCCTAGTGGCTGACGTTTATACTCGGTCGGCCACCACACGAGAAATGGTGCTGGACGGACAAACAGACCTTTTGAGGGGAAACAACGAGTGAGGGTGGGTTCATCACGTGACAGGAAGCCGTGGGCGTAAATCTAAGCCAATGGGGGAAGTTTCCTTCCGATTCTTTTGAAAAGTACCCCAGCCGCTTTTTCCAAAGAAAACTCGACCAATCAATAAAAGAAAACCTAAAAAAAGAAGCAAGAAAAACCCTTTACCAACAACTTCTTTTAAGCATTCTTCGCAACACCCTTAAGGATCATACATACATACATACATACATACATACATACTCTTCTGAGATTGTGATTTGTTTTGTTTTTTTCTTTTATTCAAGACCTTGGACAACAAACAATGCGACAAATAAGTAAATAGACGTGTCATAAAAAAATGGCTCGCCTTTACAAAATACAAATTTATTTTAACGTGTTATGAGACTAGTTTTTGCGGTACATTCGTTATTTCAAGTCACTTTGGTCAGGAATATAATGAAAAATAATTAAATCGTGCTTAAGATTTTTTTTTCTAATCATGACCACTGGTCTCATTCGTTTACCCATTGTCATTCTTGACAGTTGGAGTAAAACAAAAATGTATATACATATACGGTAGAAAGTGAAAGAGAAGAAAACGAGGCTTGCAGGGCGCATGCGTCGCTGGACATTGGACACAAAAGAGACGAGGACAAGGGTGGAGCAGTACAAGTCACTCGTTTGAAACACTATGTTCATTCACCACGACTGCTAACAAGATCATATAGCCTATTCAACTGTTTTATTTATTTTTATTTTTTAAATAAAAGTAATAAAAATAAGAAGAAAAACTTCTTGCGTCGGGGGTATAGCTATAGAGAGTGAAAGTTGCCCAAAAGAATGGAACAATAAACTTTTTCCATAATAAATATTCTTTTTCAGAATAGACGTTCCAATGAACTCTGATCTTACCCCGCCAAAAAAACACCCACCCTCTAGCAAATTACACGAAGAATAAAAATGGTACAAAAAATGCTAATGATGTAGGCGAGAATGAAGGTGGAAAAGTTTCGCGTTCATTTCTTAATTAGGATGAAAACAAACCGCAATAAACAAACAAACACACTCCAACGCCCTCGTCATGTTGATAAAGTGGATAGGACCACAAAAGAAAAAACCGTTAGCAGCACCTCCTTTTCGCTTTCCCACATGGCACACACCAACACACAGCCTAAGCGGATTCGCGTGGAACCGAGAAAAATCAAAGACAGTGAGAGACAAAAGAGGCTCAAAATTCATGGCTTTCCATTCTTTCTTGTCCGGTCTTTTTGCCGTTACATATCTTTTTTTTTATTCTTTATTTTTTATTTTTATTCCGAGAAGAAAATGGAAGCAAAAAAAGAAGAAGAAAAAAGGGGGCATTTCTTCCAACTCGACAGCAAAAAGACGCAGCGAGGCGCAATCCTCGAGGGTCACCGAAGCATAAACACGCAGATTTCAACAAAATTGAATTTTCTCCCAAAAAACTCGACGAGTATTTTTATTTCGAGTTGGTAATAGAATCGTTCGACTGCCACACACCATCGACAGAAACCAATATTCTACCACCAGACGACAGGTGTTGGTTGACGCACATTCCCCATTCAACACAACACCCCACACTTGTCTTTGCCGACTACTACTCCTACTGTCATCGTGGTTTTTACTCCTATTTCACTCGTACGCTTGTTAAAAATTGTCGTGTTCATCTATAAATCAAATTTAAAAACAAAAATAAAACACTTTTTTTAGAAATAATTGGTAATGATGTCAAACGACACAACGTCTTTTAATGGATCACCCTGCACAATCAAACTCCAACGTTGGCTCTTCCTCGGTGAAAAGTTAGTGTAGTACTTTGGACGCTTTCGTGCGTATAGAGGGGAAACACAAAGGTGACGTGAAGAGTCGGCATTAAACTTGCTTAATATTTTATTGACATCAAAAAATAAACTCGTTTAAAGATGCATGTTTGCTCCTTCTTAATGAGTCTCGCAACATGCACTAAAAGCAAATTTCGACAGCGCGCGAGAAGCCAAAACTTATCAATAATGCATCTTAATAATCCCTTCAGCGATGCAAAGAAAAACTTCCTACCAGAAAGATAAAGAAGAAGAAGAAGAAGAAAAAATAAGAAGAAGAAGAAGAACGAAAAAGTGATGGCTGGGTTTTGCGCTTGATGAATCAGAAATTCCGAAGCAAGTGTGGTGCATGTTTAATTCAGTTGCCTTGGCGGATTTCACAATTGATAACTTTTTTGGCAGCCCGTTCTGTAATTGAATTTGTTGGGCGTCAAACGAAATAAACAGAAGGCTTTTCCTTCAAAGCTCTCGGACTCACCAAACACACTGGGAGAATTCTTAATAAAAACTTTCAACTTGAAGAAGAGTTGGCTTTTCAAAATTGTTTGCATTATCGTCTCGACAATGGCATGTTGGGAAGAGAAGATGGAGTCGAAAGAGACGCTCCGATTGGCCGCCCGTCAAAGAAAATGATCGCTGTAATGACATTGCTCGATACACCGCACCCCGTTGCTAGGGAAACGCTCTTAATTATCGTCGGAATCTACGCCTGGCAACAGCGTCATAGAGTCTCTTCTCTACCACAACCTTTTCTTTACAAAGAGTCGATTCAATTAGAAATAGGGATTCGCCTACGTCTATGGCAGAATTCTCCAAAAGAACTTTTTTTTTCTTCTGCCAAGTGAGGGTTATGAGAAAGATGAATAGAGAAGGAAAAAATTTCAATAGAAAATAAAAAGATGAAGAGGATTGTATCCCTAAAAAAAAAAATCATGTCCTCCAGGATAAAATCCTTCTTGCGATAGAAAAAAGAGATCCGGGCATTCAGAACAGTTCAGTCGCATCTTTCCAAAGGATTAGTGTTGCCGTGTGGGATGATTCCAGCATCCCTCTTAGACACGAGGTTTATAACGTTCATGCTGTTGAACGACGGTCATCGTGTTAAGGACACACGCGTAAAACAAATTGTCAACGAAATTAAACCTTCGAATCACTGATGGTACTCCTCAATACGTATTCGGCTTGTACAAGTTGGGTGTCTTAACTCTAAACTTGCGGATGCAATCTTTTTTCATCACTGTTAACTCGTTGGAACTGCCACAATCGATCCGACCCGAGAAAAATTACTAGTGAGACAGCTATTATTTTTTTTTTAAAAAAAGATCAAATTGAAAGTGGGTTCCCTGGATGAGTGGTGTACTAGATCTGGTGCTCACCTGGTATAATCACTGTATTGGCCACTGAGTCGAAAAACACGACCGGCATGACGAGGCAAGAAATGCCAATTGGGTTGCTTCTTTTGTCTTTTTGGTTCTTGTTGCTAAGTATCGAGTGCTGCTCCTACATGTTTCGCGATCCATGGAATGTAGGTAGAGATCCTGGTGTAAAGTCCAGGCAGCAGAGGACGAGCGCATCCCACGCCAGATGACACCACACCGATCAGTTTGAAGTTGTCCTTTTCTTTCAACACGAGAGGTCCTCCAGAATCACCCTGTAAGATAAAACCATCTCTAGTTTGTTTTTGTTTTTGTCATCCTGCATTTGCAACGAGAATAGAACGTATTCCAACATCATCGTGACGACCAACGTATTGGAAAACGCTACCACCCGACTGGTCGTTCGTTACCTGACAGGCGTCTTTTCCTCCCTCTTTGTAACCGGCACAAAGTTGTTGCGGTTGGAATGTCATCGGGTAATTGGCCTCCCTGTACCACATGGTGCATTCCCTATTATCCACCACCTTGACGGATAACTTTTTCAGAACATTCGACTTTCTTCCACCTAATCTTCCCAGAAGTGTCAACCCCCTATCAAACCAACGACATTTGGGCAAATGATTGGACCGGAAGGCAAGGTTAGGTTCTTACCTTTCCGAGATTCGCTACTCCATCCCCAGCCCGTGACGATGCCTTCGCTGCCCACGTGCAGGTTCGAGTCGGGTTCGGGTAAACAAACCGGTTGCGTCAAACTGTCCCACGTGACTGCTTTACGGAGCCGAACTAACGCCAAGTCGTTCACGTAGAACTGGGTGTCAAAGCGTGGGTGGGGGATGATTCGATCCACCCGAATGGCTTTACCTTCCAATCCACTTTCGATGGCACTCTGCTGGTAACCACCGACCACCACGGTCATCGCTTGCGAGGCATTGGTCAACCTAAATAGACACATCGGGGGAAAAGTGCGTGAATTTAAAAAAAATAAAGAAAGAAAAGAAAATCGCCCCCCCCCTATTTACCGTCTGATAGTTATGCCGTAATTACCTTCGAAAACAATGAGCAGCTGTGAGAATCCACAAGGCAGATATCAACGCTCCACCGCAATGGTGTTGATTTTTATAGCGAATGGATACCTATCAGTATACGAGATAGTGTATACGAGATTGCGTAACAAAAGTCTGAACTTTTAAAAAGCTTTGTTGGTAGCGTCGGCACCAAACTTTCGACTCTACTAGGCGAAACTATTCTATGGATTGGATACAGGAGGAAAAGTGAAAATTGAATGATATATCTTCACACTCACCATCCATGGAAATTCTCCCGGCAGAGCTTCCTCACCTCCAGCAATTCGAGACGATCGGATAACCGACTGGCCACATTCTGTACCAAGAACTGAAAACACAAAACAATAAGAAAAGTACTATTATCCACTGCGGATACAGGATAGGTGAGCTAATTACAAACATATCAATCGTTTTAGAAAAGATAAAAATAAACAATGAACACAGATTTAACGCCATATACCGATGAATGTGATGCGATGAATGTGAACAAATTTATATCGGACATACTGAAAACGGAACTGAAAACTAGAAAAATTGAACACGTTCGAGATGTACAAAATAAATATAACATTAATTTCATCACTTGCATAAAAGAAAAAAAAACTGGACATGGAATAAAGTGCAATAACACCAAAATTTTACACAATTCAAAAGATACGTATCAACGAATGATGCTCGAAACTATGAAAATTACGGTAAGTAAAGAACTTGTAAGGAGTACGAATTACAACTCGATAATAAAATTTCGAATGTTTAGAACACTACAATGAAAGAATACATACACATGATGTCAGCCTAGGAAACAAATCTATAATCAAAATGATAGTCCTGACGAAAACAGTCCTGCATCACCCAATGTTGTTGTTATCTCTTCATTATCATATTAACGTAGCTGGTTAGTGCACTATATAGTATAAGCAACAATCAAACTGCAACAACAACGCGTGTGTTAATTGCACAGTCACAGTGACCCTCAGTCCTAATAGACTTCACTCGGTGGAAATAAACTAACTAACGCAAAGCAGCAGCAGCAGCAGCAGCAGCGGCGGCAACCTTCATCACTTGGGGCAATAATCTAAAATGCAAAAAACAAATTCCCCTTTTCCTCATTGGGTCAAGGAAGGGTCAAAATCCCGAATTCAAGGTCGTCCCGGATACTTTCACTGTTGTTTAACAGGTTCTGATTTTGTTGTGTTTTTTCTTCTTCACCTCTATGTGACCTGCATACAAATCATCCGCAACAGCTCACAGCCGCGACTGAAGAATATGAACCGCCCACATTAACCTGGGTGGCCTTGAATGAGATGGCCACAAGTGAACTTGAGTTCACTCACTTATCTATTACCAGTTATTATTATTACAAAAAACCAAGGGTTTATTATTTTTTTCCCTCTCTCTTAAGGAGTTGGAAAATGAAAGCAACAACAACTATGACTACTGGATATCAAATTCCCCTCCCAAGTGATGAAATGTTATTTTCAATTTGACAATATCATTAAGTGACATTACCACCGAGAGTATCATCGGTTAGGTAATATAATGTATTCCAACAAAAATTTGCCAATATATTTTTTACTAATACAGTATAGTTAATATGAGAATTCTGTACACTTCTAATAAGTTTAAACTCGCATTTAAAAATTTGAAGAACCAAAATGAACTTCTCTAAAATTCCAAGAACACACTAAATGTTCAACATGCAGTTTGCAATGTGTATAGTACAAACAATAACAATGATTTAAATGCCACTATTGTTTTATTATTGAATAAAACAGTACAGTCGATTGTATAATATTGATCTACAAAACAGCCAATGCTGTCAATTTATGGCAAGTAATGTTTTAATGTGTCATCCACCAACTTCATCTTTATTTTTAAAGACGTAAAACGTACTAGTCTTACCCTATTTTAAAAATACGAGTTTATTTTATGAACATTTTAATGACCTAATGACAACTAATGGTTTGCAAGAATGTCCCAGTAAAATGTTCTTCACTTTGAAAAAAAAAAAATAAATATTATCATTTGTCCTACAAGATGTGACATGAGCCTCAACAGATGACCATAGTCAGCGAACCTAAACATTTTAATGCTGTTTTCAGTTGTAAAGCTATTTTATAGCACACATCATTGTCATATTATTAAACATGGCCAAATCTACCTTATAAAGTTTTCAATACCTAATGAATGTGTATCATAAGCAATATTACTCCATACTAAACCTGCATGTAAACTCTAAAAAACAACATGCCTCAATAACATCCTCTGATACTAGACTACACTTAGCTATACACGTTCAATAATTAGTCACCAATCAGGATTTTAAAAAATAAAACATTACATTATTGTCATGTTATTGAACACACGTGATTCTAGCTATAGTTATTAGACTACCTAGTAAATGAGTACTCAATAGTGGAACTACATCACAGCTTTAAAAAAACATTCGAACTGTCTAAATCGTATTGTTTGACAGAAGCCATACATGTTCAATAAATTCGTCACCATAAAAAAATAATAATAATAAAACATGAAAACTCACCCCGTCCATCAATGGGATTGACAGGCCCGCTTCCAATGTAAGTGAGGAAGTGCAAAAGCATGGGACTGTAACGTAGCGGGTAAACCATTCCAGTGGCCGGCATGTCCCCAAGACGCTTGCTGTTCCTAACAGTTCCTTTCCGTTGATGACGGACGTTTTTAAAGCACGAAGAGCAGTTCAACTTTGGCCCAGTGACCCACATCGTCCCTCGGTGCTTGCTGCTGCTGCTGCTGCTGGGATTGTCCACGGTATGATGACGATCTGTGATGACGTACTCAATACTACTCAAAATTGGTAGGGGAAGTGCTCAGTTGATTGCTTCATCGGCAACAACACTGACAAATAAACGAACAGTGAAAGTTACTTCCAGGGTCGGGGAGAAAAAAAACATTTCCAAAGGAAACGAGGCGAGGCGGCAAAACAGCAAAGGTGAAAGTCATCGTGATCAACGTTTATGTTGTGTTCCCGCTTGCCTAATTTAACGATAAATAAACTAGTTAAAGAAACAAATAGTTACACCGCATTTTGAGTAAATCTGAAATTAGACTACCCTCAATGGATTCAGCAGTGTTTGGTTTTTTCGTTCCATATAATGAAGAAGAATAACTGCGATAGGTTGAATAACTGCGGTGTTCTTGAACAAGTAAAAGTATTTTGCTCCAAAACATAGCGAATCGCTTGTTTCGAAGAGTTTTGTTGAAAATGTACTGCTCTCAGTGCGAAACGCAAGTTTACAAGCTATTTGCTCTACAACATATCGAATTCAGTTCCAGTAGCTTGTTTTGAAGAGAATAACATGCTTACATTCAGACGATATCAAATGTATATAATCAAACATGTAAGAATAAACAAATTAGAAAATGGAATAATTAATGTACCGTACCTTAACCACCATCCACGAAAACATCATCATGTTGCTATTAAAAATGTAAAGACAATTTTTCTTTAAAGTATATTTGTCACGTGCGCACTGTAGTAAAGTTAACCATTTTAATAAAAAGTCTGTACATGACATACTATTTTCATTGTATGCAAAATTTCTTTCTTATTAGGTTAGTGTCGCCTTAGACCTGTCTTTTTAGTTGTGTCTCATATTTTCAAAATTGCCTCATCGCATGACCAAAATGTGAAATTATAGACATTTCATCAACAATTCAACCAATTAATAAGTTTAATTAAGCATTACTTTGTTACACATTACGAGCAGTGACATTTCATTACGGTACCTTAAGCTATGCCTGTTTCCAAGAATGGGTTAAGAGATGGATCAACTACTCATAATGTATCAACCTATTGGATATAACATGTAACTTCAAAAACTAATAACGTACCCATACGCCATAATGTACCACAGCCCATAGAAAGCAGTAAGCATTGTCGTCGATCATCATCAATATATTGGACACGTCTGAGCCAAAGGTGTGTCTCCGAACACCAGTTATTGTTCTTAATGTGAATAGCTGACATCGTCCACAGTTGATCCGGAAAGTCACTTCCTCATCAGCTGAAAAACAAAAAAAGATGAGCGCTTGACTGGCCAAGCCATGCCGAACGCACTGTGGTCTACTTCGTTAATAAACCACTTTTTCTCATTTTCCCCCATCTCCTTTCACTTCTTCCTAATGTACCAATTGTTGGCCCGGTGTCTTCATAATAAACGAGAAAAATTGGGTTTACATGTTTGGAAACTTCCTTAAAACAGTAACAAACAAAAACTTGTGGCACTCGATAGATTCACAATATAAAGAAGAAGAAAAAATATAAAAAACAAAAAATAAAAATAAAAATAAAAACGTTGATAGAATAAATATTGCATACCTATCAATGTGGCAATCGAGGTTTGTGGAAAGCGCTGCTCGACCAATGTAGTATTTTCATCAAACAAACCTTGAAACTCCTTTGAGGCAGAAACAGGTCAGTGAATGTTGACTGACGTAATAAATCATGAGTCTCCAGCAAAATGATGACCTTCGTCGTTTGCTTTCATTTCGTCCTATAAGCGAAAAAATGATGCAATTTTTTTTTGTTATCACCGTTTCACTGAAATGTTATGATTCACATCAGTTTGCAAATGAGGTCTGTGCAAGCCCACATAAAAATTTTATGACTTTAAAAAGTTTAGGGAAGTTACTCTCATCTTGTTAAAATAAAAAGACAAGCTGTTCTATAAATTACCACGCTACAATTCATTGCTTACTTTAAGTGAAACTTAATTACTTAAACATAAAAGTTTTGTAAAAATATAAACGGTAGTTAACTCACTTAAATCGAGCCTCTCAAAACCAATACAAACTGCAATCAAGTTCTGCAAAAGAAAATGACAAAATTGTGTATGATCAACGTAAAACAGAATGCGTTTGTTTGTCTCGTCAATTTACCTCGAGTGAAATTGTGGATGGGACAGTCAACTGACACAATATGCAGTTCGTTTAGCACAGGTAACTATTATGTATATGATAATTGAAGGATGTTAAAAAAAGTGTTAAGAAACATTTTTGTTAAAAATTACCTAGAAGCATTTTGGAGTATGTTAGGTGCAATTCTACCTCCCTAATGCATAATTTTGTGCAAAAGCAAAGATATTACAACAAGGAGTGTAAAGTAGCCCATAACCATAGACAGCAAGGCAAGTTCGGATCGTTAAAGGCGTTTTCCTCGAAATTGTAAAAATGTTACAACACCCTTTCACAACAGGCCCTTCAATTATTACATTTGCAGAACTCTTTAGCGGCAGTTTGACTTAAAATTTTTGCTTGTACGATGTCGCAATTGTCTCCAAATGTTTCACACTGTAAGCATATTCAACTTTTGTGTCCAAATTCTCTTGTCTATTTTAAAACTATGTTATAAGTTTCATCATTTAATGAACAGTACACGTTTCTTATCCCCCCCCCCAAAAAAAAGAAATTCAGCCATTATTCATTTCCTCTCCAAAGTATAAGTTCCAAGCAAGGTCAATGGCTCGAATTAATCTCGAGACATTATGAGACAGTCCACACGTACTACTTTTTTTCGCCTTCCAAACTAGTATATTTTAGTAATGCAGGTCAAGAATTTATTACCTATACAAGCGGCATCCTACTCGATTGGATAATGATTGAGCAACTTGAGAACATTCCAAAGTCCAAGGTCGTCGTCGGTTTTTGGGAGAAGGTGAAAGTGGCAGCTTTTCATCCTCTCTCACTCACTCACTGCTTTGGCCAAAAGTGGGTGAAGGGCAACATTTCCATGGGTGGGTAACCCACTTTCTCCCAAAGTCCATGGATGAAGTCTACCTGTTGTGTTCTTCCACCCCTGCTTCTTGGAACATGTTTCTTCCGAGGGGAAAAAGTTGCAAGGTCGAAGACTTTCACTTTCATCATCACCAGAAATTGGACAGTCAACTGACAGCAAAAAAACATTTCTTTTTTTCTTCCAAGCTTCGTGTGAAATGAACAAATAATAAATGGAAGTATTTGTAAATGTAGGTTTTCTCCTGTTTAGTGAAGCCTTGTGTGCCTGTAAAGTTTAATTCGGGTTGGTAGAGAAAAATTTTGGAAACATTAAAGCATTAATGAAGAAAAACCATATATCACAATATCGTGTTTAGCCGACAATCCAAGTAGGGAACGTTGAATGAATATTATCAGATTTTCGACAGCATTCCAATGAATGAATTTTAAGTGCTGATAGAAATCTTGACAAGCAAACACTTTCGTCATAGCAGCATCCATCCAGATGAAGTTAGTCAACATCGAGGCTAATTTCCGAGTCCTTATTGAGGCCAAAACACAGTTAAACAATCACACTTTGAATCTAACTTAAAATGTGTTGGTAATACATATAGTCCTATAAAATATCACACAAAATAACAAAACATTGGAATCTATCTATCAGTTTATTAGAGGCTATGCTTGTTAATGTTGGATGAGACAAGGATTTCAAAAACACGTAAGCCCTTTAAGTTTATACAATTCGAATTTTCAATTTTACAGCTTAGCATTTTATAAGAAGTAACTTGTTTAATAATATTAAGACCGGTCTGCGAATTGATCACGTAGAAAAATAAAATTAAACCATTTCACGTTCTTTTCACTGAAAATTATAACTTGAAAAAATACATTCTTTTCATCTGTTTCATTGCACCATTGTTATTGGATCGAATTCTTTTACCTGTAGCCAGCTACTATAAATGTTTGGTGAATATCACTTTCACTTAGCTGTATGTAGTATCACTTATCGCTGGTTTGCATTTCTTCTATAATAACTGGAAGCATCTGTCCCCATGTAACCTGCCCAAGATTGTTGTTCGAAAGGCAAAACCCGAGCACACTTCTTCCCAGCCATCTGCACGCGAGCATCTGAATGGCAACTGCAACGCAAACGTAGCCGATACACCGTCATTTGTCCCATTTTAATATTGAAAGGATCGTAATCGGACTGGCTAGAGTAGGTCCTGTTGGACTTGTCTGCATGACCATTCTTCTCCACACAATCTTTAGTCACGGTGTGCTCATAGGCATCATGGTCCATTCCATAGTATTCACCTATGCGAGCACAACCAAGAATGTCATTGTCATTGCTTATACAGGGTGAATCTGAATGGTCTGTACAAACTATAAAAATAAGTTCTACTAACCTAACCTAAACAAACAGAAAATGTTCAATAAACGTTTGCTTCTGGAATTATGACGATGTTCCAAAGTCTGAATGGGAATAACAAGCTAGGCGATTTGACGTGATAATTTCGCCAGTCGTTGTAAGCAAGCTTTGAATGGTCGTCATAACTCCAGAAGCATGCGTTTCCGACCGAATGTTCGTACAACATTTTCTGCTTGTTCTGGTCTCTGGAACTTACAAGGTGTTACCTAAAAGTTTCAGGACTTTGTCCATAAGAAAAAGTTAAGATAACTCTTAGTTTATGTCTCCTTTAAAGTAGTCAACATATAAAATAGTAGTCTATACACTATCGAGTGTATTTCTCATGATTTCACACATTCTTGAAAGTTGTCAAGTGTGAGGGTTTTGATCATTTCTCTTGCGATTTTGCGTGAATCTCTTCTCGTATCCACTGACGCCCTTTCAGCCCTAATTTTATCTCGGGGAATAGGAAAAAGTCGCAGGTGATGAGGTCAGACGAATAGGGAGGTTGGGGAATCACAGAAATTCAAGAATTATCGAACAACAAGTGACGGATGTTGTCGTGGTAGAGAAGAAACTAATGGCTGTTCTTCCATACGGATATTGCAGAACCACTAACAAACAGCCTCAACACTTTCAGCACATGTATTTGTATTCACAAAGAATGCTGTTACTTCTAGAAGCCAGAGAGCTGATGACTACAATTGGTTCATGCATGCTGGCCAAAGTCCTTGAACTTTTGGGTACCGTAGCACCCAATGTTTGTACAGATCATTCAGTTTCACCCTGCCTGTATAGTACATGAACAGATTACTGCCTAGATCCAAATAAAACATATATAAAATCAAGCTTCCTGCAATGGGATTTTACACACAAGCAGTTTAAAGAGTGAAAATCGCACTTAATATACAATGAGCAACAAAACTCAACAGCCAACACGTCCAGGGATGCAATAGATAGAGGCTGGTCAGCTGTGTGACAACTCTTGTAGTGACTGTAGCTTTGTGCATAATATATTTTAAGACAACGAGGTTCCATTTTTTAAATAGTAATCTTATTGAATTAATAAACTATGCCCCAAGTGAAAGAAAAAGGAAATGCACCAGTGTTGAATTAAATAATTTATAAAAAAACATGTGACTTAGGTATGTGTGAGCGTGAACAAAGTGAGTAAACTTTGTAAATCATATGAGTTATCTATGTCGTTACATGAACTAATTTACAAAATCTTAACTTTCTTCGTCTGTCTTGTCTCACCGAACTCGGAAGCAGCACCAGATTTTGAACCCATGCCAGAAAGATCAAGTTCAACCAAAAGTAAACTAGACCTATCTGTCAACTTGACACCTGGTCTTTGATAGATGGTTACATAATACATGAACAAATTCAAAGAATAGTTCATTCCTTTGTTTTTCCCAGATGCATGTGACTTGTAAACTACTGGTAGAAAACCTTCTAAAAGAAATGTTTAGTGTGGGTTAAATAGTCAACCGTTTCGCTTTAATTGTTACTACTTATGCTATTCATACAATAGGCCTACTGCTTAATGGCAACAACCTTTGCTTTAAGTTTTTGCACGGGTTACCATCTAAACAACTTATAAGTGTTAAAAGAGAGACCTGGAATTTTGCACAAATCAGGCACTTAAAATTATGTTCATAGGGGTAAAAATGATATTCTTACAATAATGCTTCCCATAATAATGATGACCTTGCATGTACTGATTAAATATGATGTACAAAACTCAACTCTAAATGATCAAGTGACACTAATCACAAGTAGAATGCAAACTTGGGTTTGATTCTATTCATCCCAATTGCTATTTATGCTCATCTTGCTATAAAACTAGCAACAAAAAAATGTCAGTCTAAAGAAATGGTACCCACATTATTCAGTACTGGATTAAACCAATAGAAACAACTTGTTAAAGCTTAGTAAACCGATTCTATCCAGGATCTGACTTTACGTCCAACTAAGGTTCCAAGGGCGATGCCAACAATTGCCGATAACCACTGATTGTGTGTGATGATGTAGGATGCAATGAGCCACCACACAGTTCCTCCAAAAATCACATGAACCCAAAATCCAAACATTCTGGGTTCAGCCATGCCAGGAGGAAATGAACAGCATTATTAAGCATTTAAGTTATATACTAAACCATAGCATATTTATTATACTAATCATAGCAAGATACTAAGCATATCCCATTGTTAAAAACCAGTATAATAAACAAGTAAAATTTCTTCATTAGCAACAATTACTTAAGAATTGAATTAAGTGCAATAATTTTTTTTTTATCATTATTTGTCAACTTCTTCCTAAGTTTCTCAGACTTGAAAATCATGAAATACAGTTGACACTTACTAGTGGGTGAAAATCGTTCCTTCTCTTGACTCATCATTTTCTGGATACAATCTCTGTCTTCTGGCAAGATAGCCTGCGTTTTGGCTGGAAAAAACCAGTATGTGGCAAAAACCAAATCAATGCTGTGATCAGCATTGGATGAATTCAAACCGAATGATGGAGCCAACGTCCCTGTTGAATATTGCATAAACACGTGTTGTTGTTTTGTTTTTCATTTATACAAGTGTTAACACTGAATTATTATATTTTTTTTTTATAAATTGGTAAGTAATAACGAAGTACACATGAACCCCTTAAATCCAGAAAATCAGAACAGACAAGATAGTATCATGGCTAATAATATATATATACTTAGCCATATAGTGGATTAAATCAAATTTTGGAACAATGTTTACCCTTACAATACAACTGCAACTCAAGCTGGAATTTAGTATTTGGTGGAAGAGTATTGAAAAACAGTCTACAGCTTCAGTAGTAGTTGAGAAACATACATGTACAATTTATCCTCTTATAATGTTCTTTAAGCTTGTACCCATGAAATGGCACAGTTTTCTAGTTAGTCAAATCAACAATTTAGCCTAAACTATGAAGAATCTAGCATTGTGGAGTACTGAATTAAAAAGGTTCAAGAGTATAATGCAATTTTCAAAGTGTTAACTTTTTAAAAGTTAAAATAAAATTTCTTATTCACCAGTTGAAATCAGTCTTTGAATTCCTTCAGCATCATGTGGTCCAACATGACGACGGAAGCGTTTCTTGAAACGTTTTTGAAATTCCCTATCAACTACAACATAAAATATCATATATGATGCTATTAAATGAGTTTCTGAAGTATCAACATTTGAATATGGCTTACACTCATCTCGATGTGTTCCAAGATTCCAGTTCAAGTCTTGGTCATCGTCTGCAAATTTTTGTTCGTAGTTTTTTCTTTCTTTCTTATGGTAATTGGGCCTGTGCTTCCCCGGTTTCTTGAATGCGGTTTCTTGATATTTTTGGTCTTCGTAGGAATCCTCTTTATTTGCATAGTTTTTATACCATGGACGTTCTTCGTATCTTCTCCACGTACCTTTGTCATTCACTGGAGCGTCATATTCGTGGCTCGACACATCCATATAGTCCAAATCTGATTGTCTGCTATCACTGTCCATCAGTGTGTGAAAGTTTTTGTACTTCCCATGCTTTCGTATGTTGTGGATTCGTGGATAACTCACATCTTCCTCCTGTTCGGTGTCCGAATACGGTGATTTCCAGTCATTAGATTTAGAAAGATAATCTTCTCGGTTGGATAGTTTTGTATGCTCTGTGCTTGTAGTAAAATCTTCACTAAATCTTGCTTTAGCCTCTTCATACTGTTTCTTCAAATCCCACATGTCTGGATGAGTACGTAAATAATTGTAGGCAATCGCAGATGTGTTCACAGAGTTATTGTATTCTATCTTCTTCCTCTCAGCTTTAAGAAAAATAAAAGGAAAAAGTAAGTCATACTTCATCAACAATCTGGTTTTTTAAATTCCAGATTGCTGATAATGTCAACTTTTTCTAATTCCAACAAAAAATAATCAAGTTTGTCATACTTGATTGGTAAATTGGTACACCAGGTGCCTTCAACCGTTGACTTAATACATACATTCTAGTCACCATCTCAGAATCAAATCGAACTTTGCAAAAGTCAGTACGACTTTGTTCATGTACATTGGTTCCTATTATTAAGTACTTGTTCAAGTCATAATATACACTAGCAAAGAAAAATTATTTATAGTAATATAAAAACTTACCTTTAACAAAAGAAAACTCTTGACTTTGTCCTTCATGTCCCAAACAATCTGAGGTCCAATACAAAAATAAGTCATTTCCTAATCCTTCCATTGCAATTGAAAGCGAAGAAGCTTGAGATCCAATGGTATCTTTCACAGGTACTGGCAGCAAAGGTTTTCCAGAAACTCCATCTAATATAGTAGTCTTAAAATCCCCCAACCACAGAAATTAACAACAAATAACAAAAAGAAAATTTTTAAATAGTAAAAATAAATAATGAGAGCTTACCAGCGAGTAGTAATAGATTGGAAAACCCGGTCCGACC
This sequence comes from Cryptops parisi, assembly GCA_034695005.1. NCBI lineage: Eukaryota > Metazoa > Arthropoda > Chilopoda > Scolopendromorpha > Cryptopidae > Cryptops > Cryptops parisi. The sequence continues at coordinate 31,650 of JAQIWH010000305.1, read as the reverse complement.
TCATACTTGATGAGAAAGTCTGGAACATTGTCATCATTGTAAAAACCAGTTGCAGGTGTACTGAAATCATATACAACAATCTGATTATATATGTTGCATCAAGATAATGGTACAATACATCATGAGTCAAATCAAAATTATTCGAGTTTACCTGTAGGTTTCAGAAGATGGAATAGTATAATTCCAAATCTGATTAAAAGTGACCCCATTGAAAGCTACAACTGTCGAGTTGAACATGGCCATGACAATGTCTGTATGACCATCATTGTTGATGTCAGCCATAACGGGTGGTGTCATGATCCCTTTGTAAGAATCTGTATATATTGGCTTGGCCTGCAAGAAATAAATACACAGTCACATGAAAGAACACATAGGGTAACTAATTGTTTTGACATTATGTTTCAGAACTATCAAATTTCTACAACATTAAATATTTACTTTACAGATGTTGTAAACTGACAAACTCCAAACATAATGAACATGAATATACAAAAATTGAAAACTGCCATAATAAAATAGCAAAACTCCGAAAAGTGGAATAAAGTAAACTGGTATACCCCCCTCCCACTGGAGTTTCCATATCTATAAACTATCTATAGCTCTATTATACCATACTTCACCTTGTTTATGTCTCCCTTTAGTAGATCGTTCAATAAAATGTACCATAAACTTCCGGCATGAGTTTCACCACCCGTTCCAAATAGCACCATATTGGATCCTCGAAAATAAATTGAGACATATTAAAACTTATTGTTGATGAATGAAAAAAATATGACAAAATGGGTCTAAAACGTTACCATCAGGGTGAACCATTAACTGTGGCGAATAGTACGATTCTTTTTGGTCAGGAACACCCATCCACCTGAGAACTTTGCCGTCTTTGCCACTGAAAATTAAAATCCTTCCGGATAATCTATAATCACTGCCTACAAAATATATTCATTCGCTTACTGCTCTAAAGATAAAACTTCAATTTTTACAGTAAATGGGTTTAAGGCTTAAATTACCTGCATTAGCCAGCGGATCTCCTCCATGAACAGCCAGTACATCCACAACACCGTCACCGTTTTGATCGGGAATAAACTGTGCTGTGTACAAGTTCATGATGTCATTCTTGGCTTCTTGAGAATCAAAATTCCAAATTAGTTTTCCAGTTTGACCACTAACTGCCTGAAAAGTCTGCAGATAGGTAAACGACAACAAGTTTTTAAAAAAAAACCATTGCACATGTCTCATCAAAAAGGTCTATTCACGTCTAGCTAATCATTCGACTTACTCCTGCTCTTCCACCAGCAAGACAATCATTAACACGATCACCATCAATATCTTCATTACAATTCAAAGCGAAAACTTCATGATCGCTATAATGACGCCATAACTCGACTCCCGTTTTTCCTTCAAGAGCCATTACCCCTCCAAAGCAAGGATGTTTTCCTTCGAAGTAAATATCACACACAAACGATGGAATGTTGTACCCATCAGCACCTTGAATACAAATCATTTAGAATGAGAAGCCTACTCTCTTAACACAGTTATTTATTAAGATAAGCTTACCTGTTCCAAAGCCAATGATGATATCGGGAACACCATCCGAGTTCACATCGTTCAAACGGAACGCACTTTCTGTGGTCAGTTTAGGGAAATTTTGTATCCAGATATCTTCAATTTCTATGTTAGTACATCCAACAACATCAGACATTGAAGAATGATGAGCATACCGAGAACGCAGACGCAGTTTGGCACTGAACGTGTTCAGTAAAAAAATAACTAAACAGATGATTCCTGAAACAAATAGAGAAGTGAAAAATTAGCAAACGCCACATAGAAGAAATAAAATTTTATTCTATGATGTACCTATGATTGCTGAAAAAGCAATGATTCCATAACATATGGACGCCCATAACATTTTGTATCTTGAGCTTCTTTTGACTTCTGTGTGTATGTAATTTGATTTGTTCTGTTCAATAAACACAAATTTGTTTCAGGATAATAAGCATTTTAGATAACATTTCAAATATGGAACTTTTAACAACAAAAAATGGAATGTATAAGATTCTGACCTTACGCCTGGGTGGCATAAGTGGTCTATTGACTCCTCCATCGTCATCTAAAGATATTTTTGAATCACGAACAAAAACTTCATCATCACTTAAATCATCAGTATCATCAAAGTCGGGTAAATCATAAGTTGAGTCATGCTTAAACGACGTCATCATTGCTACCTGCCAATATAATTAAATAAAAATAACTTAATTATTCAAAAAAAAAATTAATTAAAATAAGATTTAAATTATAAGAACATATTACTCATTGGGTTTTGGCTTAACTTTCAGCTAAACTTATGCTTAAAAATGTTTACTGATGCTGAAGAAATAAGCTTTAAAGATTTTCTCATGATGAATGACCAAGCTGTGTAAAGAAAAATAATAATAGAAAATATTCCTGAATGAAACACAGCAGTTATACGAATTGCTGAATGGACGCTCGCGAGTGTTCAATAGAAATCTTACAAGCTCAGCAGTGAAGCCAATCATCAAGCGGAGAATCTAAGCTCGATTTCACCAACATCATCGATTTCATCATCGATTTCACCAACATCATTCGATTTCAATTGAACATCCAAAGTGGACTGTCATCATCGATGTCACTACAACAAAAAATAAAACACGCCAACATATGGTGTGATGTTTTTCAAGCTTCTCCTTTTCGATAGAAAATCCTCAATGACTGGCTAGATGATAATGATTTGACCGAGCGTAGCAACTACACATCACCTCGCGCACGTATAGTTTTGCCTTCAATTCAGATAAAAATCGATCGCCTGACTTTTCTGAGTGAAATAAAAAAACAAAACACAGAGACTGCGTCTACGTTTACTTCTGAATATTTTGTGTGTGTGCGACAGCGAAAGACGAGGGGAGAAAGACAAAAAATTCAAGGATGGAATACATCGATAGAAACTCACGCAGGTGGAGTTTTAAAAATAAATACGGCGTTGTAGTAATGACATCATACATAAATTGGGTGGAGTTAATATTGGGTTCCAACAATAGAATAACATCCTTTTTTTTCTTTACCCTTGCTCTGTTAATTGTGTTACACAATTTTCCTTCCGTAACCATGGTTACTGTTATGATGCAAAAGAAGGGGCTGAGTGAGGAGGAAGAAGAAGAAGAACGAGAGATGCTTGTGTTGACAAACATGCTATGACACTGTAATCATAGAAAATGACAACTAAAGTAGACAAATCAACACACCTTAATCAGGGTAAATGACACGAGGGTTTAAGCGAAGTGTTTGACATAGAACATCTAAAACACTGAATAACATTAACTTCTAACAGCATGATTCAATGGAATCAATAACCAGGTGATGTTAACATTCATATACTATTTACTGTCCAATTTTACGCACATCCAATTATACATAACACAAAAAATTGTCACAATAGTTGATTAAAAGCAATTTGACACACATGTACTTTCACTAGTAGTCGGCGCAATAATCCTTAAAACCGCAAATACCTACCTACCTACTTTTCACTAGTATTATTTCTTTGTTTATTCTACACGAAAATAATTTACCGTTTATTTCATTTACTTTACTTAGAAATTTAATTTTTTGATAAAGTGAAATTGAGACATGTGTTTTTAATTTTAGATCACTGTTGTGTTTTGCACAACCTTCAAGATCATGTTCAAAGAGCGACAAATGCATGGTGTCATGCCTGCGACGAAGTATCTATAATGTGTTATTACTGCAATATCATTACCAATAAGTTTAGTCATAATGGCATGCTTACACAAACACAGTAGAATAATTTATTTCTCCAAATCAAACTTTTTCCAAACATTTTCCTCCATATACTGTATTTTGAAATACGAAATCAATAATGATACGATAAAGAATACAATTTAAATAAACTAACAATGTATTGCATATACTTTGGACCTATATGTACAGTACTTGTTCTATTTTCTATTTTTTAAGTATTAGTTCTAAATAAGATTACTCTCAAATCAGTGTCACCTTGGACTAGTTCCGTGGTTCCCAACCTGGGGGTCGCCAAGTATTTTCAGAAGAAATGATTCTACTACTATATAACAGAAAATGTGACCCCACAAAATTCAAAAACCCAAATCTAAAAAGTTGTTTTTTTTTCAGTATTTTAAAATCTTTGAATACAACAATTGAGGAGTGTTTTGTGCAAATGTGGCAGAAGTCGCGATTACTTGGCTATTATAAAAATGGGCCGCGAATCGAAAAAGGTTGGGAAACACAGACTAGATGGAAAAAAAAATTAGGCCTATACATAAAATTTCAGATCAACAGATTTTCACGAATATGTAGCCCACTATTATTTAATTAGTACACATAATAATTAAAACTGATTTTTTTTTTATATAATATAATGATGAGATAAGATCGTGCTAACCATAATGGATAGAATACAAACTGTAACTACCAGGTATTTGTCAACAACAAAATACTGCTTATGTCTACAATTTGTTTTAACTTAATAGCAAGGCTGACAATGTTTGATTTTTTGTTGCAAATTTACATTTTCTAAAATGAATTTACAAGACAAACTTCATTTCTATTTTGACCCGACGTCACTCTTGGTGTCTTTTACAGCATAATAACAAAAAAAAACTTCAACTATTAATAAAAATCAAATCAAAAATTATATGGTTATTCTTGCTTTGAAAAGTAGACTATCCACAGTTACCTACCCTTAATACGAGGGATGTCCCAAAAGTAAGTTACACAGGGCATTTATTCATGAACTGCTCATCCAATCGAAAAAAGAAAATATACATTTTAAAGAGAGAACATTTCTCCATTTTTCAACATAGTCCCCAAGCCGATTGATGCACTTGTCCCACCGTGACACCAGTTTATGTATACCATAGTTGTAAAAAGTGTTCGGTTGAGTATACAACCAATGACGAACTGCTTTAATGAGCTCATTGTCACTATGGCATCAATCGGGACTATGTTGAAAAATAGAGAGAAAGGTTCTCTCTTTAAAATGTATATTTCCTTTTTTCGATTGGATAAGCAGTTCATGAATGAATGCCCTGTGTAACTTACTTTTGAGACATCCCTCGTAGTACATAGTTAATCCAAATAAGAACTAATTTGGAAAAAAAGTTGACTCAGAAACAAAAACATTTTTTCTTTAAATTAGTTTACTTGGATAATTGCTTTGTTTTGTTGTTGGTTTTTGTTTTTGGTTAGTCTGCAAACACTAACAGTTTTTAAGTATTTGGAGTAACAGCAACAAGTTACTTCACTACATGACTAGTAGAATGTCGATTGTCAGAAGTAAACCTGGACCAAAAATTTCAAAATAGTTTTGCAGGTAATCGGAAATGCTGATTACCAAACACGTAAAAAAAATGTTTAACACATTACCTGTATTATTAAATAAGCATGTATTTAACACATTCAGACAAGACAGTTTAAGCAACAGATGACAAATTTTTCATGTTAAGTTGCCTAAAATATTAAAAAGAGGATAATTGGCACTCTACTGACTACTAATTGTAATGCATCAATAGTATTCTTTCACTATTCTTTAAAAAAAGAATGTCTTTCACGTGTTTAGACTTCTATTCATGTGTCAAAACATGCTGTTTTGGCGGAGAAATACAAAAGACACGTTCCTTGGTTTATAAAAAGAAGATATCGGTCCATAACCAGGTACACTTGATGTCACTAATCATTGTTTCAAAATACAATAGCGCAGATAAATGCATAATAAACTGACTTGTGCTTGTCATTAAGAGGATACCCTGAACGTTATGAAGAAGATTTTGACTGCACTAATCTAATTTCAACCATTCATGGCCCACGTATGGTGGATTTTGTGAAGGGGTAAGCACTGTTAAAATGAAGTTCTGGTAAAATAAATCAAGCAGTATATTAAAAAAATAAAAATAAATTATGGAGAAATAGTTTCAGATGTCACTCGATGAGCATTTTCCTTTCAGACCATTAATTGAAAGAGTGTCACTCGCTATGAAACATTCCCTACACCAAATGGAGTTTCCTGCCTACATCTCCGACGCTCTGCTAGATCATCAACCGGCCACCGCTAATCAGCGGATGAAGAATAAATCCATCCAAACCGATTACCGAGAAAGTGAAACTCAAACGGATCCCTTTTCTCCGGAATATGTAGTTTATGGCCAAACAGAACCCGAAGTGTTGACGCTGACATCGCTAGCATGGAGTTAGTAGGGTATCATAATCTAGCCATTGCAGTTGATTAAAGTAAAGCGTGTCAACAGTTTAACACAATACAATAAACGCTCACTTAGCAACACAATACATAAAGGAAAAAAAAAAACACAACACATCTGCTGCAGATCAATACTTCATGGATTCTTTGTAGGACGTGGCTTGCCAGCGGGACAAGACGAAATTTACATGATTCAACGAGCACGAGATAAAAGGCGGCTTGAAGCCCATCTTCCGCCACTCACCAGAGAACATCTCGCCGAACGATTGAAAATGATAGCCAAGATCGAATGTCGAGAATGGGTGTATAGAGAAAAGGTGATGACAGACGATCCTAATACAGGTGTTTCCATTTTTTTCTGTAAGCTGATCAATATTTACATTACCAGCAAATTGAGGAACTGCAACAACTGAGAATGGGCATGCTTAAAAAAATGCTACAAGAACAAGAAGAGGAGTTTCAAACAACTGCAGCAGAACGAATTGGAATTGTTGCCCACAACCAGAGGCGTGCACAAAAAAAGTTTCTAAACACTCTTTCGTTTAAACATTTTCTAGGTATGTTCATAAAAAATATTGTAAATGAGACATTAACATTTTTAATGGCGAGTATAAAAATAAATTACATTTCTGCAGATATGAGAAAAATAATGGTCAAAAAACAACGAGCCCACAAACAACTCCAATCCAAAGCCAAAGAACCTGGTATGCAAGTGGAATTGCTTCGCACAGGTCAAATTCCTATGCACTGTACACAAATGAGACGAATACGTTGCAAGTATTTGGAATCATTTTCAGGTAAACCATTTGTTTTTTTCCTCCAAATATTACACTTGTGTAGGCCAGCATTCTACAGCACATGTGGTTCAGAACCCCAGCCAAAAATAAGAATCGCTGAAAAATAAGACAGCCTTTTTTCATATACAAGCCTACAATATACAAATGCCTTGTTCACACAATCGTATATTACGTACTACACAATAAAGCAAAACCTATAAAAACAAAAGCAAAAATATAATGAATATACAGTATAAGTAGAGTGCATCATGTTAAAAAACCACCAAACATGACAACACATAATTATCCGTTAACTATGAGCAATTATTCAGTTAAATCGTCTTACTAGATTTACAAGCACTAGAAGAATCTCTACCAAAAAGCAATTTCAACTTGACACTCAAGCTTCCAAAGTTAGCAGTGTTACCGAAAACGGGGTACGTGAAAAGAAAAGACAAGTTGCAGAAGGAATTACAAGAGGCTTATGACGAAATTCAAGGCATGTTTATCATTTTTGTAGCTAATCAAAATGCAAAGAAAAAACCAATTTCTCTAAATTTATCAAAGCTTATATTTCATCGATGTGACTCTATTTCAGTTGCAAAAGTATTGGGACACAAACGAAAAGATCAATCCCTAGCACCATTAATGGAAAAGCTTGAAAAACCACCTCCGAGACCTGTCACTCCTGAAATAAGAGATTCACCTGACACAGAAGATCAAATGACATTAGCTACAATTTGCCTGCAAAAGATCTTACGCGGTCGATCTGTGCACATTATGGTAAAGATTATCACAATTGCAACATGTCACAAATGCATAATTAACAGTAAGGACGCTTCCATCATACAGATGCACGATGGCAAAGAAAGACGAGAAGATTTGATTCGAGAGCTACGAACAACTAGCGCACTTTCTGATCCACAACAAATTGCAATCCAAGTGGCCCATATGAAGCTGCAAGAGGAAATGTCACATAGAGGAGAGATTCAGAATCGAGTGAGTAAATTATTCATCATAATCTAAAATTAATAGAACCCAACTGCTGTAGCATTGGGTTGGTAACTTGATAGAATGACGAAGTTGAAGCCATAATGGAAACAGTTGCTGGAAATGAAATCGGAAGGCTTTTGGACTTCCTCAATAAAGAACTCATTCGTTTGCACGACGAGAGGCGGATTCACGCCATGTCCCTTTTAGCTGAACGACAAAGACGTCTACGAGAAGCCCAAGAATCGGGTTTACGTCAAGTGGAGGAGCGTCGTCGAAGAGAGGAAGATGAAGTTTACAGACAGGTAAATAAGTGAAATAAGAATGGAATGCATAACGTAGACTTATTAATCCTCGTTACTGTTTAATTGCAATTTTTAGATGTTGCATATCCATGAAAAGACAATCGACGTGTATTTGAAAGACGCCCTTTCTACTGGTGTACAAGAAGCAGCCCGCCGACAAGCACACAAAGAAATCTCCGCCCTTGCCGAGAAAATCAGTGATGCTGCTCATGAATATGAATCCAAGTGATTTTCTAATAATACGCAAATATCGCCTACTTACCAAGTGTTGCAGAAATAAAAGCTAGCAATTCCCGTTTCAGGAGAAATGAAATCGAGTCGGAAGAACTGGTGGCTGAACTGGTCCACAGTTTTCTTCTCCCAGAAGTTCAAAAGAAACTAGCAAGAGAAAGTGGTTTGTTCTATACCAGTTTATTATTTGACACACAGGTATATATGTGCAAAAGAAATACTTACCAAATAAACAAAATGCTCCAAACTGGTCCTAAGAAAACGGATTAAGTAACCTATTTTACACATTGAATGTTTAGAATGTTGTTGGCAATACCAAGGGCATCTCTACATGGTGCAAGACCATGGATACAGGCTGTAACTTCGTTCTCACCATTTTAAGTTACAATTACCTATAAATCTTAACATATAGCTAGCATAATTAAATAAAAAAATTTTAATTGCACATTTGAAAAAAATTTTGAGCATAATTCTACCCTAGGCCTAGTACAAATAGCCTGGACCCATGACATTGCCCACTAATGCAGTAAAATCACTGAGCTACAATTTGTTGAAGCTGTCAGACACCCAACTATGACATAAAAAAATACTATACTATTGTGATTGTTTAATGGTGACCATTTTTTTAATGAAATCATTTCCCCAATAGTCAGCAAAAAACAACTGGCAGCATTGATGGCAGCTTATGAAGTTATTTATTCAAAGCTGGAAATGCCTCGTGAGCAACCGCTAGAGAGACCGAGAGATCAAATTGAAGAAGAATCTGAAGAATTTAGCTTGCTAGCCTCGGAAGAAACACTCAAAGAAGTAAAAGCTTCATCCTGGCATTCTCGCGAGTCCCTGGAAACGTGGTTACCTGTAAATCCATTTGCTGAACTCTGGTTCAGCCACCCCGACGATATTGAAGAACCACCTGTTGAACATGAGGAATCGAACGATGAAGAAAGTGGGCCAGGGAAATCGTTGAAATCGGAAACGGACCTTGAAAGTGAATATCTACCTACGACGGATTCTCAATCTGCAATGAGCAGCAGTGGGAATGTACCATAGGCAACGCTTGTCTAGTTTAGATCAAATTGGCATGTTAGCAATAGATTAAGCTACATTGATAAATGGATTAAAAATTGTTAGCTTCATTTACATGCTTTAAGTAATAAAAAAATTAAACATCAATAATGTCAGCATAATTTGAATAAGTTTTTACTTGTTCACTTTTCCCTCCAATAATTTCTAACAAAAACAAAAACAAAAATAGGTTTTTTAGAACTACCCGGAAACGATTTGTTTGTTTCCTAACCACCTAACCGGTTTTCTAAACCCATACACATTGGGGTCCTTACACGCGCGCTTCAATTTCAGGGCAATTGTGAAAAACACCCAAGATTTTCATAATGTGTCGTAGATAAAAAACAAAAAAAACTAGTTGCAGTATCCGACCAGCATTCAAACAGAAAAACCGTTTTTCGTGTCATTAATCTGGGATGAATGCAGTCCTAGTTCAGATGCAAAACATTTTTAAACTATGAACAAAACATACTAACATCGGTAACCTCCATGTTAACCACATGTCATTACTTGAGTTATAATAGGTTTTCAACCCAAAACTTAATGATTCATCCAAGAAAGTATTTATTTCTTGAATAGTAAATAAGCTTTTCATATAATAAATAAAAAAAGTGAAATTATCTTCCACTTATTTTCATTTTTTATCTTATCAAAATGCAAGCAACCACATACTGTTGCATTAAAAAAACAAAAAAAAACATGCTGAAGCAAGAAAAGCTCACAAAATTCAAAGTTCCATCAATTCTCTCGGCAAACCCAATACGTTTAGTTCAGATCCCATAGTGCAACACCAAGGATCACACCAAATTTATGAAGTGCATTACGTTTGTAATAACAAGCTTGTAGTTATCTTTGTGTTAAAGTTCTGATCAATTCTCAGAAAGCAGCTGCATCAGCAAATCAAGAACAGGATCGAAAGCTCGTCTGTACCCCCTCGGTGTGAGATGTAAGTAGTCGTACATGTCATGATGATTTATTGAACCATCAGCCTGAACAAATCCAGGGTCAATGTTAACAACTTGTGTCTTTGGGATGGATTTCAAAACAACCGACAACAGCCGATTCACTTCCAGATTTTTCTCCCTCAAGGGATTAGGCTTCTGTCCACGCGGTAACAAAGTCTGGAAATAGACAACAATATAAAACTGAGCAACATTTGGCATAGTTAAACATGTCTTTTATTTTTTCCACAAACAAAACTTTCCCTCATTTTCAAAGCATTAATGATTCAATACTCGAAGTAGGTGCATAAGAATGTTATACAAATTATAAAGCTAATAACTAACATGTTATGTTTTTTGTTGTTTCGTTTTGTAGAAAAATACATCGGCACTCAGTAGTTCACAAAACAGCCGGTTTTGTGAATTACCAATGTCATGCGCGTATTCAAGGAGGTGGTCATGACCCCCTGCAAAATGCTAGCTGATCAATGACAGGACATGAAAATAGTTGATGAAATTCGGAAAATGTTTGACAAGTGTTTCAAATCCAATCAAAAATTAAAACTTATTTTTTGTAATTTATTCTATATTATAAATGATTTATATGTATATGTATCGATATTTATATTGATTATGTACAGTATCGATAATTCCTTTTATGTGGTGTGTGTCATCTTCTCCAAACTGGAGGTCTGTAGATGCACCTGAGACCTGACTGTTTGGTAACATCTAGTTAACAATCAAGGCAAATATAATCTTTAGATGAAAGATTGGTTAACCCCTCAGAAAATCAATCAATAGCGTATGTATTAAAACTACTCACCAACACAACTACATAAGCTTGAGGGTGTTTGTCTGAAATATACTTCACGAGAGTTTCGATTCCCGAACAAATTTCTTCCGCTGTATCATCATAGTTGTTCGTTCCTGCCTGCAAAACTATTACCTGAAAACATCAAAAGTTTATGTGAGCATGACATAATGAAGACCATGGGCGTTCAAGCATTTCACAGCTACCAAAACAGGGATTGTCCGTCCAATCAGTGCATTCGGGTTGTTTAGAATTAACCACCATGATTAATTAAACTTGTGTTTAAAGCCATACGATATTAAACAATTGTTACCTTAGGATTGATATATTCCAGTTCTCCATTCTGAACCCTCCAAAGCATATTTTGAACCGTGTCCGAACCAATCCCAAAGTTGAGGGCATGCATTGGTTCAAAATGTTTCTCCCAGAACTGTGACCAACACACAACCACGGGTACATGAAATTATTCGAGTGCTAGTTATTCGTGGAAGTACTTAAATCTTGTTGACTAATTCATGATTGACACTACATAACACCAAACAATGAATGGTAGAAGAATGTTTTGAAACGCCTACCTCGGTTTGGCCAAGATGCTGAATGATGGAATCACCTACAAACACTACATCAGGCTCCTTATCTTTAGTTTCCGAAATAAACCTACGATGCTAGAAGAGCAAATGTATCACTTTCAAGACTCAACAGTTGGTGCAAGCAGCTTTCATTTTGCTAATCCTACCATGCTCATCCAACGACCGTCTCCATGGACGTCTTCAATGGGAGTAGGAATGCTCGTAGTAGAAGACATTGCTCGACCGTTTCGTACGACTATTTAACAAGCACTAAAACTGCACGAGAAACAGTAGTCATCTACATTCAAATAAAGTAGACCACTTAACAAGAAAATATCGCCCACGACCTATCAAGGATTAACGAGGTGTGCTGGCGTCAATGTTGAATGTTGACTCAAAACAGTGTTGCGAGCAATGGTGATGTGCCGTACTCGATACTAAATCGATAATATCGGTATTTCGAAGATCGAGTTTTTTTTTCGCCCACGATGTGAGAACGACAGGAAAATGCAATGCGCGGGAGATTTGAAATCGACTTTGTAAGTGGATGTGGGAACTTGATTCAAATCCAGTGATTATGTAAAATGACGTTTATACTGGTTTTCGTAAAAACAAAAAAACCAAGAGGGAGGGTGTGCTAAGAATATATTAGAGCTGCACAAGTTTAAGAACCTATTTTAGATCATTAATACAGTACCGGTACCTGTGTATGCAATACACTGTATTCAAGATATTTTACTACGTGGCTGTTTGGGTGTTATCTCCGCGAAGAGTATACGGCCAATAAATATAAACATTTATATGCGTCTTTTTTTATATCTCAATATCAATCATTCATCTACCGGTACTCGGAAGTACACAAACACCCACAACACTACTGTAGTTCCAAACCACCGCCATAACGCATGAAAGCTCAATGATCCAATCACATGTTAGGTTAGGTGTGCCATATTCTCGCCTAAAAACAATACAAAAAATAAACAACGTACAGCACATACCAAACATGTCACGCTTAAAACCACTGGAATTGCAGATCATACTCGAAATAATTGAAACCCATCAATGATACAATGAAACCTCGATTCATCGTTTCCATCGGAAAGATCCGAAATTGTTTAAAATAGGCGACTAAACCGAACGGACCCATTTCATTATCAAGTTGCAACTTCCAAAATTGCCTCTTAACCATCAATGAACACAATTTTTCTTTTATCAAAATACACTTGTCACAAAAAAATCAGGCTCACCTAGTTTTTCAGTCAAGTACTTTTATTCATGAGGATTCTATACTATTGAAATCTAAACCTGCTTATTTGAATTGCATTCTCTTTTGCACTTAGTATTGCAGGTCAGAACAATGTACGAAAAAAATTAACCTACTGTACAATAACTCGTATTGTAAAGTTGCTCTTACAATTGCCGAATTAATTAAAACAACTCCAAGGGACGCACTAAAGCAAAAAACCTTTTACTAAACTTACTTTCCCCTCATCGTCAAATTGAGAAATGTATACAGCTCTATTCTGAAGCAAATCAACAACTACATGATGTGCCTGCATGAAAATAAATAAACCTAAGAATGAAAACTCATTGGATTTGCATTGTCTGTTCGCTGATGAGGTACCATTTTCTTTGATTGAACAGAAGTTTAACAAATCTAAATTTTCATACGTATCAACAACACCCTTCAATAGTAACAACTAACAAGTCAACTGGCTGCACGACGGGTGATCATACAATTGTACTAATTACTCTTTGGTCAAAGTGCTTCTGTCATCGTAATAATTACTTTGGGTTAGTGTCAATCAAAATATAAAACGTGGAATATAAGAAATAAAAATGGTTTGGTGTAAAATGAAAAATAGAGATAGAAGAGAGGACTTTAGTTAACAACCATATGCTGTGACAAATTTTTGCCAGCCAATTGCATAATAGCATGTACTATATGTAATGCCCTAGGTACTCGAAACGCATCATTAAAATAGAACTAAGTGCAAAAAAAAAAAAAGTTCATCATTATCAAATGTCAACACATCATCAACAATTCTTGCTTCCAAGCATCAAATACTGTTAAATAGGCAACGTTTTAACTGCATGTCACAAAAATAAACAAAATCGGGCATTCGATCAAAACGTTTCAGCATAATTGAAAATAACAATGAGATTCCTCACTGTAAACTTATCAATGCTCAATGTATGGTGTTTTTAAAATGAAAAAGTGTAGCATTAAATTTTCGTATTGTACAGCACTGCCTGTCTAGTGAAATAAATTCCAATACATGATGTACAATGATGGCTCACTTCAAAATTTTGCATTTGAAATCAACCGTGAGCTAAAATTGCAAATCGTTCAACCAACGTGTCAAAAAAAATAAATTTGACAATTGAAGATAATAAATTTAACCTAGCTGCTAAAATAAATTAGCAGCAAGAAAACTCTGAATTTCATTTCATTAACTATGCATAACAAACCGAACCAACTGTTTTTTTCTTCTTCTCCATCTTCTAACAGAAATGCCAAGAGCAAAAAATTCTACATGAAAAAAAAAATATAATAGATTAATTAAAAATTTATCTAAAAATACTAATTAGATCTACCAGATAAGCAAATGGAAGGCGCAAAAGCATTCTGCTAGTATCCTTTTTTTTTTTTGTCTTTCTCTTTTAACAGTGTAGGTACCAAGTTTACAGTAGAGGTGCCATTAGATTTTGTTTTGCGAATCATCCTTGAGAAAAGTGAGCAAATACAACAGATTGGCCAGTACACAGCCATATGATTGAAAATTAAAACTATCACAATGTTTTCTCTCCATCACTGTTTTGAGCTCTGGATCGAAATTTTAGAGTATGATCGTGTGCTGCTACTCGGCAGCAGCCAACAAGCACAGCAAGATTTCCCTTGTTCTACAACGTTGGGTTTTGGTTGTTGTTGTTGTTGTTGTTTTTGACTCTAGCCTTTGAAGTACTCAATGAACACATGCGTTTTTGCAGCAGGTACAGCATTATCGCTACCTAATACTAACTCAAGACGAAGGAAATGGGGAGCATGGTCAAACACTACGAGGAAGTAGATCGGATTAAAAAAGTTGAAAACTGCGACTCCAGAGTTAGACGATTTTCTCTTTCTCCTTGTTGCTGCATGCGTTGGCATGCGTCAAAATAAAGCAGGTGAATAATGACCAACATACATTTTCACTCTGCAAAAAATGCTAAAAGGTAAATCTAATAACTCTTTAACATACAGGGTGCAACATTATCACAAACATCACAGTAGATTGCACAGCGGTCCAGAGCTCGATGATACTGAGCGCATGCAAGTTTTGGTTGTTTTGTTTTGTTTCTTCCAGCATTTCAAGCTTTGGGAGGAAGTGATTGATAATAGCAAATATCAATACAAAGGCTAAAAACATATCTGATCGCTTTTTTTTGTTTTTGTTTAAAGCACTGAGGTTTCGAAACAGGACACAAAGTGTTATTTTGTCAATATACAAATATACATCTATATACATATATGCATGTAGATGGGTTCGAATTTCTGCACGGTCACACGGCATATTTAGTGTAGTAGTAGTAGTAGTAGTAGCATCAAGTTACTTTTTCCTACGTTAGAGTACCAACAGACGAATCGGTCACAAAGTAAGGTCAAGCCTATGCATACTGTACACAACGTACACGTGATGAAATAATAAAGGATATTCATATGTACATCTCTACGATTCATTATATATATACCTATTTACATGTACAAATGGCACTTTAACTCCACAAAGGAGGGATACAAAAGTACTGAGGCATTCTGGCCTATGATATGCCAAACTGCAACGCGTTCCAAGCGTGCATTGTTTGTATTGTCTAATCTCGCAATTCAGCAATTCATTCACTCTCACGATGCAATCACACACGAATGCTGGATGGAACAATGAAGAAAAACCAGCAAAAATAAACGACTAGATTGAGAAACCTGTGTTACTCGTCTAAACTCACCACCGCAGCCTGCCTTAAACGAGCGCTGCAGAAAGAATACACTGTGCCTACACGCTTCTTCATGTAACACACGGCTTCGCTATACAAACTCAAGATTTCAAGTTGGTGAAACTTCAGCCGAAACTTTTCAAAGCCTTATGCAGATTCTTTTCACACAAAAAACTTTGTTCACTTCTTAACACAATTAAGATCCAATACGCTCTTTATTATGAATTCATGCAAGAAATCAAATCTTGACACAGCTTGCTGTAAGTCAAGTTATCTCCAGATATGCGACGCATTTTGAGACCCCTGTGTTCCGGTTCTGGACCTTCGCAAACCTCCAGCTCGATTTGGACTCCCGCTGGATGTCCAACAGCGAAGCCTTTGTCCGAATACTCGCAAACGAGTTCAGGAGCCTTTTCCTCGATCACCTGTTTCAGTTGTCGGAGAATGTCGGGCACTCTCATCGACGTGCTTATGGTTTCGGACAAAGCCACTTGCAAACTGCCACTCGGAGTTTTCTGCAGTTTTGCCGACTTTGAAGTATGACCATTGTCCGGAAGCTGAGATTTGAAGCTCGGCAGATCCATGCTACCCGTGGAGAAAGGACGATGATACTGCATATTTCCTGAAGACAAAGTCAAAGGCAAACTTTCTTCCTGCTCGTGCGAGGTTGTTGGGGGTATGTAGGTGGCACTATCCATGTGTCCGGGTGGAGGAAATGTCTGCCGCAGATGATCGGCATAAATGTACGACTCACGTGCGGTATGTAAAGCACTCTGTCTCTGCAATCGATCCACTGTGCGGACGGGTGATCGATTCGGAGATGCGGAGGCACTCACGGAACCAGGGGGAACAACAGCGGATGAGAACACATGTCCTGGTATCGTTCCCAACGAACCACTTAAAACTTGATGTCGGTCGTCCGAAAACGATTCGATATAGAACGAAGGTGAAACTTTCCCATACGTTTCCAGATGTGCTATCAATTCCGCTTCCGTTGGTGAGAAAGCCTCAGTTCTAACAGGCAGACTAATCGCACCTTTCGCACTGGCACTTAGAATCTCATCCACCTCTTGTTCTTTGTCCTCCATCTCTACTGGAGGGGACGTGGGGATGGTCACTTCACCACTTTCATCCGTGATGCTAATCTGAGGATTTGGAACACATATGAAGTTCCTCATCAGAGTTGGAGAAATGGATGGAACCGGATAGCTATACAGCTGAGAACTAAGAAGTTGAGCTTCTAATCCCAGCAAATACTGTTCTGAAGGAGGTGAACTAAGTCCTTGTTCCGCATCCTCTTGAATCATGCCCAAGTTGGGATAATTAGGAGGTGGAGAGCTTCGATGATGAGGTGCTGTCCCCATGATCGGAGGAATACGAGTGTAACTAGGAATATGAGTGGGGGAATCCGGAAACACGGTGGCAGTCACTATTGGAACTGCCGTTGCCCCAGGGCTTCCCTGTTGCTGAGGTGAACATATCGATCTAGAATACTGAGGGCTTGGACTGTTCGAATCGGGGTAGGGAGGCGGCGAAGGGCTGCAGCAAGATGAGAAAACTCTCTGCATCACTGGAATAGGAGACTCGGGAGAGATGAATCCCACTGGACTTCCTCTTCCATATTGTTGCTGAAGTTGAAGCCTTTGCAAATGTTGTGTCAACGAGGACTGTGAGCATTCCGAATTTAATGAATGATGAATAGGTGAACCTAATGCAAAAAACAAACAAAAAAGCACTATTAAAACATTTTTATTTCAAGTAGTTTCAATCCACCTCGGGCCAAATAAATCCTCCTAATCCTCGTATCTATCTCAGTGTATATGCTTTTGTAACAAAAAAGTTAATATAAACCACCTCAAGGTCAAGAGATCGTAAATTATATTATGATTAAACCACAAGGCAGAGGTTGTTGGAGGTCAATAGTGATCCCTAATAAACAAGATCAAAACATTTTGTATAGTAGGCTGAACACCAAATGACTTCTACACCACGTTACAGCAATGCAATTCTTTCGAAAAACTGCAACTCGTTGAAAGCATTGAATGAGCTTTAACAACTGTTCAGCACGATTAAAGGGGCTTAAATATAAAAGAAAACTTGGCGCACGACGACGACGACGACAAAATTAAAATGTAATAACCTGGTATAGAGGAAGGTGATGTTGTTGGCATTGGTGGTGAAGGAGTTGGTGACATAACAGGTGTGTGGTGAGGTGACAAACTTGGACTCTGAAGTTGCACCATCTGCTGACGATGGAATGCATGCCTCAATTGCATTTCAGCTAGTGCTTGAGCATCAGGTATACCAGTGTGTTTTTGCTTTGGGAAAAAAAATATAATGAAAGCTCAACAAAATCAGGCCAACAAAAAAAGATTGACAACCCAGGTCTTCAAATAACTAATGCATCAGTATTTAAAACTAATTCAAACTATACCTGAAGATTCTGATATTCCTGCTGTAAAGCTCGCAAACTGCTGCCATCACCAGGGCTACCTGTTTGTGAGTATCCCTTTTCGATTTGTGACCTATACTGTGTGATCGATGGAGAACCATCGCTTGCTCTACGAACAGGTGAGAAACGTTCCGAGGGCAAGTGCAATGTGTTAATATCTTTAAAGTTGTCTCGACCTAAGCAAATAAGTGGTTCTAAATCAATACACTGCCTAGAGATCGTTTCGAGAAAAATGTCATTCATAAAATTAAACTGCAGAAAAAAATTGGGTTATTGTGTGGCATAGATAAAGAGCCAGTGCAGTTGTTTTAAGCATTTCACACTGAAGAGCGAAAACCAATTTCCAATAAAGTTCCAGTTTTGAAGACAAGACAAGTGTTAACCATTCTTTCCAACAAAAAAAAAAAAAGTCACATTGATCAAAGATAGCAAAGTGCAATGCTAGCCTTTTAAAATTTATCACCTGAGTTTTTTTCCATAATGGTGCTGAGACCGGATCGTCTCCTACGATTCATACGTGCTTCTACCTCACGGATCACTTCCGAGGACAAGCTCGAAACTGTTACATGCAAATTGCAGTCAAAACAAAACACAAATGCAGTGAAATTAAAAGAAAAACTCAAATAAATGAAGCCCACTGCAATTTCTTGTGTGTATGCAAACAAATTTAAAACACTATTTCAGTGAATGTACGATTATTAGGGTTTCATTTTCCTTTCAAATAGTTGTTAGCAACATGCAGACAACAAATAACTATTAAAAAAAAATATTAGTGATAAGATAAAAATGCTACCACTATCGTGTGCCAACCATTGATGGTAATAATGCAAAATAGCATGCTGTGATAAAAACCATATCATTACTTAACCAATTCTCATGGTTCACAAACTTATGAATTTCAAATAAATCAATAAAAACATGCCAAACTACTCCAATAAAACTAAACATTCACTTCTTTTGCAAACATGCACACATGACAACTCCTATAGGATGCCATTACACAAATTAACTCTGCATACAATCCAATCATCAAATACAATCAATTTTCAAGCAACAAAGTGTTACTGGATGATGGTGTACAAAAATAATACCCGTAATAAGTAATCTGAATCGATAGCACAACATTGATACCAGAAAATACATTGGCCATAGTGAAACATTAAAAACTGCAATTATAATTAAAACATATACCACGATTTGGTCTACATTTAAATGAATAGCAAAACTGTTCTATACTGTGTTAAAAATAAATTAATTTCCTGCTTGAGATTGGTATTCTAGCTTGAAGCTCTTTAAACATCCTTATGTCCATCAACAAAACTAAACTGACTAGTAATCTTTTGTTATTACAAGATATTAAAATTTCTTATATTACCTGGATGCCTTTCCATGACGGTAACAAGTCCCGTTCTACGAAGTCGAGTGGATCCTTTTCTTTGTCCATCCTGAGCAGCTTCTTCGGTGCTAGCCAGAGGAATCGTGTGCCTTTTGCAATGGCCACGAGACTGCAGATACCTGTGAAAAAAGACGTTGATCATCACAATAATTGCCAGATGCAATATTGAAAAGTTTCATGCTATAGTTTAAAATTTTGATTATATCGCTTTATAGCACAAAAACATTACACTGCATAACGTAATACTATATTTGAAAATTGACCTTGCTGCTGCAGTTGGATCTGGCAGATCTTCTATGCGTTCTTTAATATCTTCTGATTCTTGGACGGTCATAGTCTGTAATCTTTGTGGTAAGGATAAACTACCAGGCATTTGCTGTAAATATAACATTATTTTATGTACAGTCGATTCTTTCAATGCAGAATTATTGTAGTTAATTGTCAATATACATACTGGAAGAACAAGCTCCTGGCTGTTTGATTGGCTCACACTGAGTTGGCCAGTGGTGGATTGACGCTGAGAGTAGGTATGAAGATTAGCACCACCATCAGACGCACGCCTTCCCAAGCCATTTCCTGTAAAAAATTCCATGCAAGCACAGTATGAACAATTAGAATATCAAACACAATGCCATCTTACTATTAATGGTAAGACTGCGCAATCATTCCCACCTGTTCCCATTGCAGAGGGTGGTTTGAGCAGATGTTGATCTTTAATAGAGAAATTTTGTGGAGGTTGATTTTGAACTAATGGCAAATTTTGAGGCAGGTTTGTGTGGGGTAAAGCACTCAAAGGCAGTGGAACAGGAGGCTGAAAAAAAAAATTATAGCCTTCAAAGTCATATACCTAAAATAATAGAGTAACCAATAGTTAGAAGTACTTCAACTAGCACGCACCTGTAGTACAGGAATAGGCAGATTCAGAGCTAGTTTCAAATAATCTTCATGGCATCGATCTCCTGGACCTATGGTATGTCTTCGCATGGCCAAATAGCGAGCCAGTGCCTCCGGTGACGGTTCTTCCATATCACTTTCCGTTGATATTTCAATGTCTCCAAACTAAACAAACAGTTATAGTTGACTATCCACACATTCAAGTGCAGCACGACATAGGACCAACACTATATTAAGCTAAAACCATCATAATGATAAAGTGTATCGAGAACACCCACCTCTGCACCAGGCTTATCGCCAAGCAGTTGAATGGCAGCAAATGCTGTTGGTAACAGTGACTTCGCCATCTGCTGTTCTTGTTCAGGAGCAGCAGCAGTTTCTGATGATGAAGTTCTCTCCACTATAAATTCAAGGTGGAATTTTAATGAATCCCTTGGAACTAACGCCATTCTACACTAGCAAAATGGATAAAAACTATGGTAAACTCACCAACTCCTGTTGTGATACTAGACTTCCTCTGTGGCTGAGCAGTAACAGGCAAGTTTTGTGGAACTAAATTCTTCATTTGATGTTTCTTCAGCTTGTCCAAAAGCAAATGATAAATGGCACTATAGTGATCGAATCTTTTATCCTGAACAGACTAATAAATAAACAAACACAAAAACAAGTTATCTCACTACTTTCACTTAGTACAGAAATGAATATGCTTGTTACTCCTCTCACCTTAATTATGCTATCCTTGGTCACTCCTGAAATCTTGAGCATGTGGTCTATTACAATTTCATTTAACGGTTCACTGCCATCAACCTCATCACAATCCGTGTAGTTTGTTAATAATTCATCAAACTCAGGATCAGCCTCGCCCTACATCAAATTTTTAACGTCATTTATCCAGAATTTTCAACCCACATCATGGAATAGCATGTTCAAATGTGAAAAACCAGGATTACCATTGTCATCCATTTATGTTTTAATATTTGCTGAATCGACAACCGTTTTTCTGGTTCAACTACCAGCATGTGCCTTATCAGTAATTCACATTCTGTAGAGGGAAAAAACATATTCTACTGAGTGATACCAAATTCCAATTAAATTAACCAAACCTAAAGCAAACCATTGAGCCAATGGTATCAGTACCTGTTGACATGAAAAAGGGTATTCTAAATTTCCCTGACATCACACGTTCCCGAAGAGTTTGCAGCGTACTTCCATCAAACGGAAGAGAGCCACACACGATGACATACAATACAACTCCTAAACTCTGCAAATCCAAAATAACAAGTAAGTCTATTTTCTTCACACCAACAAACAATACCATTTTGAAAATACAAATAAAACTCGAACCCAAATGTCTGCCTTTGGTCCATCATATTCCTTTCCTTCAAAAAGCTCCGGTGCAGCGTAAGGAGGACTACCGCACCAGGTTGAGAGTGCTTTTCCAGGTTCAAAATGATTACTGAAACCAAAATCTGCAAACAATAATTCCACTTGTTTAGACTTTCGAGGAAAGTGAATCAATCTAGGTTAAAAAAAATTGATAAACTGACCTGCTATTTTAATATTTAAGTTGGCATCTAAAAGTAAATTTTCAGCTTTTAAATCCCTATGTACAACGTAACGCTGGTGGCAATAACTAACAGCGGCTACAATTTGTTTAAATTTTTTCCTAGCATCTTTTTCATTCATACGTCCATGGGCCACTAGATGATCTGAAATGTCAAGAAACATTTTTTTTTCATGAATTGTCATGAATTAATAATAATTATACAAAAAACCTATTAAAAATAATTCCAACAGTGACCAAAAAAATGGGTACACTAATTTGCCCCATCTTGCCTAACAAGTTGTACCATACTTTATTTTATCCCATTCAAAATGTTAAAGTCACCTAGTTTTAGTGACAATTGTACGACATTTTTAATAATTGTGAATATTTTTTATACGCTAATATTAAAAATTATTGCACATTAGCCAAAGGAAATAAGACTGCAAAAGTGAATACGAACCAAATATTTCACCTCCACTTGCATATTCAGTCACTAAATAGATCATCTTTTCAGTCTCCATGACCTATAAAAATGATGAAATCATGTAACGTTAATGAAACCATTTGATATAAAAAAAAAACAAATGACAAATGACAAAAAATACAGCATTCTAACACAAAAATTATTGAAATTTACCTCAAAGAGACGAATGATATGTGGATGGCGAAGAAATTTCATGATTTGAATTTCACGAAGTATTTTCTTCAAATTATCTACATCAAGTTGGGTTTTGTCAATGATTTTGATAGCAACCTTTAAAATAAAAAAATACAATAAAAAACCTTAGTATAATAGTACAGATATCATTCTTAAAACACAAACACCAAAATAATAATTTTAAAGACGATCATCTGTTTCGTTAATGAAACAATTTTCACAATTTTTCATCTGTTCGTGATTCATTAACAAGATTCCCGATCCTGAGTGAGGGGCAAACCTTACTTGTAGACATTCTTCAATAATATTTATAGCTTTTGGAATAAAATTGTAAGTGGATAAGTCTCCAATTTTAACCAATTCCTATTCATTTTCATTATTTTTGTAATCAAGGCTGATATTTCACAATCATTAAAAAGCACTTTCAGAACAAAGAAAAAAAATATTTATTATTCTTCCTAGAACTGTGCACTTTGAGCTGCATCCCTGTGATCTCAACTTTATTTATTGAGAGATGCTGCTGTTGAAATTCCACATTAATAGCATGATAATGTGATGCTTGCAAAACGATTAAATAAACTTCCGACATTCGTCCGGGTATCTTTATCAATCTATTTTTTTATTGGATACCCCACACTCCACGCATCCTTGATTGAAATTTTAGATATTGTGTGCGATTTTTAATATTCATCAAGTAACCCGCTATAGAAGATGCAGATTATTTTCAGCGATTATAACGGGCATTGCTGTTTTAGCTGTCTGCAGTTATCATCGTAACAGTTTGCAAAATCATACAATTTCCCAAAAAACGTTTACAAAATTTATGTGATTCAACTATGGCCCTCCATGATTGAATTGTTATTCTAATTCAGTGGCAGCCTGTGCTGAGCATTCCAGCAGGTGGTAAATTACCAGTGTCGGTGTCAACATTTTGTTTTTCACTACTCTAGTGCCTGGTATTCTGATGTTTTCTGTTGTAACTTGTTTTTTTCTTAAATTCTAGTCATGGTACAAAACCCTGCTTTAATTTCAATTAGCATCTCTACTGTTCTGCAATTTTTAAATGTCAGCTACGTTTTTTTTTTATTGTTATACGTGGGAGGAGAATTTTCTTTTCCACATCTGACACCAAATCTGTGGATTTACATGGCTACTGGAAGCCAAAGTTTTCTCAAATTCCTCATGGGTGACAAATTCATAGTTCCTTTGGGTGATATATAGGCATGTTCAGAATCTTAGATCTTCAATGTGCCAAAGTGGATCAATAGCATTGCAAATGACGACATAGGAAATGATGGTGACTCCTTGACGTCAGCACTCACGTCGGTGGGTATTGATTGGTGGAACTCTTGTAAAAGCCTCCCCAGTGGTGGCTGAATAAATGCTTGCCCAAGAAAAATCACACACTCGGTCTATTCAGTGCACTTTTATATGTAGGCCATCGTGGGGAATGTTAAGTTCCCCCCCCCCCCCTACCCACCAACCTTTAATGCCATCAAGTCATGTTAAATCGTCAAAAAGATAATTGATGATCAAGTGACGTGTTGATTTTACCTCATTTCATGTGCATACAAAATATAACAAACGATAACTGAATTTATAAATACACACATGCACCTTAACTCTTTGCCCTACCTACACATACAACGACACTGCACTCTAGAATAACCAAACCATACACCACCAATAAACATCACATGTAAATTCGTTCCAAAGATCATTCAACTCACTTGACAAACTTCAGCTTCGTTTAGCAAGAGAGAAATTGACGTTGCTTGGATATTGACATTGATTTTGTACTAATTTTGTGTGTGTTTTAGATTGAGTCTTAATATCTGGACAATACCACCTTGTCTCAATAATGGAAAATCTTTTACAGGCCTGAAAAAAAAACTAACTCCCAATAGTTCTAGTCTGACGATATCGATTCTATAAGGTCGCCAGCATGTCCTGTGGATTGAGAAGAAAATCTAAGCAGGTGCTAAATGTTTATTCCCACATATTGACCAAAGAACTCTGGGGAACGGTGTTAATGCATACAGTCGTTGGCATATATAGTGAGTATAGGTAACCTTCTCCAGCCTTGACCTCTTTCGTCCTTGGACATTCAGCAAGCCTTCAGGGGGAAACCCTAACAAATTAATCCATTTGGCAACTGAAGCATTTCACTGCCTGATGACTCAATTCTTAGGCTTTTCCATTTTATCTCCCGTTTTCTCTTTTAACAAACACCACCTGAATGGCTTCTGTATTATACAACCTGATCAGCACACACTGACTGTGGAAGCGAATGACCATGGACTTGCAGCAGAGGCAATTTTCCTTCTTTTCAAACTTTGTCGAGTTCATTTTCTGAGGTGACTAATGTATTATGCAAGCAGGTGATAGTTAAAAAGAGGTTCCCTCACAATGCCAACACAGATCTAAGATTCGACACTGTGTAACCTTTACCTATTGTAATTTTTTTTTCCAACCAGCCATATGCGATGGATGTGATAAGAGTTCATAACTAATGTAGTTCAAACTCAACACTACAGTAGTTGTTGAACGGTTTATTATCATACACAGGGAAAAGATATATCTTGAGGTGGTATCTTGCAAAGTACACATGAAGGAATATGTAAATGGTTTCATTAACTGCACGACTCTTTTTTGGACTTTCCCTGTTCAAAAATTGCAAGCTACAATAATGTTCCGATTTCCTTGCCACGAAGTGAGTCGCCTCTTGTACTTTATGCAACAGTGAAAAAAATTACATAAAAATAATCCAGTAAAAAGTAAAAACAATTCACATCAATGCTGTATTCTAGAAGAATGAGTTTAAAGCATGTATTTATGATTAACAGCATATACAACAGCACATCCTAAGTTATATGGACATTGATCGACATTGTTGCATAGAAGTAATATTCACGATTCATTGAAATTCTGAACAAATTAAAATCACTGAAAATAAAACTACCAAAGTTGCTGTAACTACCAAAGTTTAGTATATTTGATAATTTCAATTTCAGGACATCGATTCTGATAACGTGGGTCTTTCCTGTTAGTGCACACACACACTACCTTTCACATAAAAATCAATAACTCATCATCATCATCGTATAAAAATGAATGAGATTCAATTTCATGTTTAATTAACATAACTTGTTTCGACCGTCCCACAATTTGACAGGCACTGGCTTATAGATTGTAGTAAAAACATATCATAGCAATTTATTCAGCAGTCAGAGAGCTTGTTGACAACAGTGGTTGTTTCTACGTTAGCAGATGGATGGCATTTCTAGTTTGAATGTTTGAGAGATGGAGTTGTTGAAGCATCACTTATCTGCTTGGTGCTAATGTCTACTTGATTGCTTTGAAATGTTTGGCAAGCAGCCAACCTTGGCTGAATTAGACTATCAACAGAAATGCTTCTAAATCATTTGTGGAAATACTTGTAACAGGTTATTCGAAAAACATCTCTGCTAATTTCCGATTACTATATCATATGACCAGAATGGGCTCGATTCCCTGTTCGTCGTTATCATCTACACCAGTCTGCCCCAAGAATCAACATCGAGCTCAATGATCTATGACCCCAAGTCCTTACGAGCCATCTCCTATTTGTACATACCACTAACCCATGTGCATGCACATGAGTCCACTATAATACAGTAATGAACCCATGGCTTACAATGTTGTTTAAAGAAAATCGTAAAATGCCATATTGAAAGACAGCTTCTTTATAGTTTCCAGTCTCAGTGACAACGACCTCTTCAACTAAACATAACGCACCAGTTTAATCAAATATCGCAAGTTTTGGTCAAGATAGTCAAAATAGCAATGATGCATGTAGCCAATGAGTGAGTAATCACTCACACGTTGGATCAACGCAACAGCCTACCCACCACCAGTTCATCGCTCAGTGCCTATTTAACCCGCTAATGGCACCAGATCTTCCACAGAAATTAACCATTAAGACCTCCAAAAACAAGCTATCGTCTCTCGTTTTTGTTTTGTTTTTAATTTTTATATTGGGGTCTAAAGTCTTAAATTAACAATAAAAAATGGCTCGACATAATGTGAAACAAAGTCACCAAAAATTGGAAGCATACATCAATTGGGTGCAAAACTCAAAGAAAAAACGAAGCTTTTTGAAGGCTAAATATGGAACTTCAGTTGCTCTCCAAATCGTCTTTGCCCCTCCAATGGTAGCTTTCTTGCATCTGGATGAGGAAATACGACATTTAGCTGTATACCAGAAATATGCATGCCATTTTTTTTCTCCAGAAAATGCTAAAGACTGCAATCTGATAAAGTCCAAAAAAGATTTTAAAAAAACGAATGTATCCGAAGCAAACTCTTTCATCCTTGAGTGGTTGTTTAGCACTAATGAAATCCGAATTCGTCAAATTTCATGGGTTGAAACACAAATTTTATATATCTCTAATAAACATCGATAACAAATACTTCGCCTTTATAGTTATGCAAAAACTGCCAACGAGGGAGTAAAGGAAAACAGCACAGTTCGTCACCAAGGAAATGTCAAAAAAAAAATGGTCTTCTATGCAAAACACCTTCCCTTTTTTCGATTGCATTCTAAGTTTAGACAGCTCAACATGATCAGGTGAAAATTAAGACTTTCACAAGAGAAGATTATTTTTTTTTTATTTTTTTGCACTAGGTTATTAAATTCAATGCTCAGCCACAACACCACCAATCAATCAGCAACCAAAGAAATAAAATGTTTGAAAACAGTTTCGTGTTGAATTTTCACCAGTTCCATCAAAGAAGTGTAATAACTAATCCTAAAACACCAGTAAATGTTCCATAATAATGAATTTTACATACCCAATGTTGATACACTTGAACCTCCTTAATCTTAAGTTATATTTACGAAAACAGTCCGAAATGCGCAAAAATTCGATAAAGTGTCCAAAATTTGATATAGTGTCTCAATTAGAATAAACAACAAAACTAAACTTGGAAAAAGAATTCAATGACCACAAACTTGGTAATGATTTTAATCTGAACATCTAACAGTGTACTTTTGAACTTGTCGAGTACGGTACATTTCCAATCACCAGCGAGTTCTTATTTGAACTGTAGTGTTGAGAAATCCTGTGTAAATTTCCACAAACCAGTTTGAATATTTCTACCTAAAGTAGCCCGATTAAAGGGATTCAAGTAATTCCATCGTGTTTGAACTTGATGCTAGGCAATACAGTACTGGTTGTAGATCAAGTTAATAGTCACTTATCAAAAATGATTTATTTATAAAAATAAAAAAACAACATAAAATCACTAAATCTTAAAAAAAAAAAATATGAAAAAAATTGAATAAACTCGAAAAATTCTTCATGGAAAATCTAGGTTCATTATCAACAAATTGCCATCATTGGCTATGGGAACTTTCTCCTACAACAGCATCGATGTTAACGGCACAGCAAAATACTTTGCCTCGCTCATTACACCCAATCTAATCTTATCTCCAAGCTGAAAATCACAAGCTAACTTCCATACCATAAGGTTTTTCTGGTTCGTGGTTTTTCTTTAAAACCGAGTTAGAAAGAAAGAGTAAAAACTTTCTGTCCCTACATGGCATGGTTCGGATGAGTTTTTAGAATACCTGAAGAATGAAGCATCTGTCTCTGGATGATGGAAACCTGAACCCACGCATCTGCAATCTTTTAGTTAAGGACAATGAAAAGATATATTTCAGCACCAGTTAACATTTAAAAAAAAAAAAACTTTTTATTTTCTAATTTGCATATACATATCCTAAAAAAAAACCGAAAACACCAAACTAATAATCGCTACACTTATTAAAAACTTCAGCTTTTGAAACATATTCATCTAAAGTAGGTTTCCAAGTTCAATGTATAAGTATTGTTTTTTGTTAGTAACGTTGCACGTGTAGGGTTTACTGTTGTTTTGGGTTATTTTAAATTCACAATTGCCCGATTAATCGATGATCAATTAAGTATAGTCAATTATTAAAAAAGTTAAGCAAAAATTAACAATGTGAGGACAACAGATTTTACCCGTGTCGACTTACAACTGTACAAAAAAATAGCCTCTTTGCCTTGAATAGAATCAAAAAATTAAAATTATGACACAAACATTTGATGTAGTTAAAACAAGTATGGCAATAAAACGAATCATTACTTAATAAATAAATAAATATAAATATGCTCATAATATGTTAGCGTGTATAATCATCAGTAGCATTCATCATACAATTAGATTCATACAATGATAGGATGGAATACTCTCATCCAGCAAAATATTGAGCTACCCTGTATTCTACCCTACATAATTTTGTTCGAGGACGCTACAAGTTTGTTTCGTTTTGGTTTGTTTGTTTGTTTTTTTTAAACCCTTACAAAAACGATGCACCTACATCGAATGCTAAACAGTTCTGTGCAATATACTTATCATGATATGTCTAAGCCTATTATTTAAATTGGAAAAAACAAAGTAAAAAATTCCCAAGTTTCACAATCGTGGATTGTATCAACTGCCAACTTTTCATATAGTGTCATCTTTCTTAGAAGCAACGAAATACAAATTGTAACGCGAAGAAAAAAAAACAAAATGCACTACTTGTTCACTCTAATGTGGCTAATCCCTTTGGTGATTGGTGGAAATAAACAAGATCAGTCCAAATGAATTAGAGTACCAATTTTGGACTGCAATAGACAACTGGTTACTTCATCAGCCCATCCGTTGGCAAGCAAGATAAATGCTAGTATTGCCAGAAGATACCTGACATTTACCAGAAAGTGAACCAAATAAAAAAAATCCACAAACTGTTCTTTTTTATTTTTTATTAAAAATAAATAAAAAGCAACAAATTAAAACAAAAAAAAAATCACTTCAAAGCTTACGATGCCTAATTTCAGCCTATAAATTTGAACCGCAAGGAACTCAGT
Source organism: Cryptops parisi (assembly GCA_034695005.1). NCBI lineage: Eukaryota > Metazoa > Arthropoda > Chilopoda > Scolopendromorpha > Cryptopidae > Cryptops > Cryptops parisi. Next base: position 1,880 of record JAQIWH010000305.1, on the reverse strand, counting down.
TCACCAGTCCAAATAAATTCGTTTGTTCCTTTCCACAAAAATGATATAATAAAAAACGAAAACACTGTAATAATGTTTTTGAAATCCAGAATAGAATATTATTTTTGGTAATGAATATGAAGATTTAATTGAACTGCACGTGCATGATGAAGTGACTGATTTTTCATCCTAGATATCTTAGTGATGCTACTTTTACTAAAAAAAAATGAGCTTTCAAATCGTTTCTAGAAATACATAGTAACTTAATGTACTTTATACCTTATGTATCAAACTATATACATGAAAACCTTACGTTGGAATTCGTTTCAGATTTAGTGATAACAATTTAGTTGAAATCATTCTACCAATGGGGATGAATCAACAATAAATTGTGTCTTAGTATATTATGTTAAGATTAACTAGTCGAAATGTGTCAACTGGAGCCAAGTGTTTCGTTTCGGCTTAATTGGAATAATTACTTAATCGGTTACAGTGTAGTGGAATACTGGTCTATAGCTTCTGGTAAGTTCCCCATTGGTCCAGTTTTTTCTTTTTTTTAAGTATGCCAACTATTTTATCACGATTGAGTACAATATCCAAATGTTGCAGACTGATAAAAACTGCACTTGGAAACACAATCACCTCCAATCTATATTCTCGGTGCATTCAGATTCAACTACCTGATGAATCACTGGAAAAGCAAAACTTTCATATCAAAGCCCACTGTCGCTAGCCTAACCTTCGAAGACTGTCTAAATCTAAAGACTACATCAACCAGCACGAATTCTGGGTTTAGATTGCCCAGTCGCCATGAAGCGTCATAGAGCAACAGGTTGGTTGGATGGATCCACTAATTAATTGATTTTCGGTATCTTTCGTTATCAACACAGTATTGATGATGATGATGATGATGCTGATGAAGCAATTATTTGTTCCAAGCTAGGTATTCATTTCATTGTTGGGCAGACCTAGGTAGCAGAGATCCCACAGCACTTATTTTGTGACATGTGTCAATCGGACATCAAAACGTGGTCAAATTCGAAACAAATTGACGTGTTTATTTAATTTTGAATCGCCAGAGAGAAAATACTCGTTCATATTGCATGGAGGAAAATACGTAATTCGTGAATTAGACGTTTGTCGAACCCATCCGATACCGAGGTGAATTGCTGATAATATAGAGAGAGAAAAAAAATTCGTCTGTGACCGTATTCTGTCATTAATGATAATCTAGCTTTTAAAATGCATGACTGGCAATGTGATTTCATTTCTCTGGCACTTGAATAATTATTCTTAATATATTTCAGCATTATCAATGGTGACAAGCTGGGTGCAAAGTGGCAATTCAACTATGCATGTAGTCGTTTCTTATCACCATCATCATCATCATCATCATCAAAGTACCTCAACTTGTATGTGTGACAATGAACGATATAAAAAAATGCACAATGAATGGGGTGGACTAAAATGTCACTTCTGATAACTGGTGACATTCCAGTTCCGAGTTAATACAAATGAATCATTACATCACCGATGACCACAATTACTATTCAGATAGGAGGCAATGAATCATAAGACCTTGCCTTCTCCTGAAATTTAAAAAGAAAAACCATCAAAACTTTTTCAAACGTTTTCATTATGGCAAACTATTAGGTTACTTAAACTTTTCTACTGGTCAGATCGTGTAGTCTTGGGAGAGTCTTTGCAAACTAACACATAACCTAACTTTTTTTATACATATCTTACCAGTCTGACCTACTTTTTTGTTTGCATTTTTTCCCACCTAACCAGCCATCAAAACATCTAGATAATAATTCATATGTCAACATGGTAGCAATTCACTTTCTATAACCTACTATCACCATCTCAATTTTTCCTTTTAAACTAATCACGTCGTTAAT
>JAQIWH010000304.1:0-56505 GCA_034695005.1 Cryptops parisi | reverse complement strand
ACGTGGTTTGGCTTATGAGAAGAAAGTTGCTTTTATGCTTTTTCGTGGCAAAGAAAAATTTGTGTTGAATGGCGACACAAAAGTTGAACGAGGAACGTTTAATTGTGTGTTATCTCTCGTTTCTTGTTTATTCAAATACGAGGATAATATGGAAACCCGATGCGATGAGGACTTTTTTATGAGGAATTAGAATTGGAAGGTTATATATCGTCGGGGTAACTATGATTATATAGAATAATTATTAGATGTGATTTTTTAGATGTTTGACTTTGACCATTTGTATTTCTGTATTTATACTCTTTATAATAGCTTCGCTTGTGAGTTAGTGAGCTGGGAATTAAACGTATACTGCCATCTATGGTTGTTTATTAGAATATATTGTATAGTCCAACGTGCCAAAAAAAAACGCATAAAACGAGAACCGCACAAGTTCTCGCATAATGCAAAAACTGCGTAAGTCAATGTAAAAGAAAATTGCACGTATAAATAAAATAAATCTAAATTTTCAGAAATCAAATATCGAATTACTCAACGATCGCATAAATTCAAATTCGTATAAATCGAAATTCGCATTATAATGAAAACTCGAATAAATCAAAACTTGTAGAAATCCAAAATGGAATTGCTCAAAACACGAATTACTGAAAGATTGCATAAATTTTAATTCGCATCAATCAAAATACAATAATTTAAAAATAGATTTTTTGCATTTATGTATGTATGTACATACATAAAATATATCTGTATTTAAGACAGTATATAAAGAGTGGCTTAAAAGGAACTAATGACTTGTTAAATACTTTTTTCGAATATATTGTTAAAGTGTGTTTGCTAATAAGTATACAGACAAATGCATTTGTGTACCTATTTAAACACAAGTATGTATTTTTTAACAAAATTGTGTATGTTTTCTTGAATTAATATTAATATTAGGAGCACTGGACAAGTATTAAAGTGATTTCTCTTGTTAAAACACCAGTTAATCGAACGAACGTTAGTTATTCCAATATAAAAGAAATAATATTCAGTTAACTTCGTTCTAAGATCTATTTTAATAATTATCGGTAATTGAAAACCAAACACGGCTAATTCAAGTGCAAGCACTCTAGCGTTCTTGGAAGCGATTCACTGAAAACCGTGCACATTTCAGTGCAAAAAGCACGTTTTCAAGTGACTTACTTCAAAACATTACGAATTCAAGTGCAAATAGCTTGTTTTATAATCGTTAATCGAGATTATCGTTACGGTGAAACTCGTTAACTCGTTAACTAATATGATCGGTAATTAAAAATTAACTTTATTCAATATGATCTTTAATTGAACTGATTGCTGACGACAAATACCGTTAATTGAAAATCTATTTGAATATCGTTAATTGATTATAAACTGGATCTAGTACGCTAGTTCAACTAGAGTGGTTTTGTGAGTCTATTGTCGGCCGTTTTTTGTTGCTTTTTTTGTTTTTACCTAACGACACCTAATATACCTCATAAACAATACAATATACGTGAACTTGTGTCGTTTAGTAATCTTTGAAGCCAACGCTTTGCACGTTACAACAGTTGCACTTTGTACAAGAAATGTATGATGTAGTTTTCCCTGAACTTCAAACTGGTACAACTTGGCTGCAAGGCAATTGTCAAATTGGGTAGAAAGAGCCGTTTGTTTCGTAGGTTTGATCTTCACGGTGAAGGTTGATGATGGAAATGTTTGTGTTGACTATAGTATTGTTTCTTTACATTCCATTGATAGTGTTTCAAGTAGTAGTAGTAGTGGTGGTGGTACAGGTAAATGTACAGTATTTACTCGCATAAAGGTAAAAATGGGTCAAAGTCCAGGTTTGGCGGCAAGGCCGAGGCGCATGCGCCAAGGTCGCACGCGCGTCCGTCCGACGCCACTGATTTTTGTTTTTTAATATTTATTTTCTAATAACATACATGCACATATATATATAATATGTATGCATAAATATATAGGCTACTGTGTATATAGTGTATAAAAGCGCCTTTGCTTATCTCTCATGCTCAGCGTTGAATTGAAATTGCTTTGTTTTGCAATTCCATTTCAATGAAGAAAAATATTTTTGATAGAAAAGGTCATTTGGTACACGGAAACTGACGGGTACAAATACAGAATCACAGTGGAACATCTATAGTCGTAGTCCCTATGTTTCGCCAAATGCAATATTCGTCACATTTCTTTCGAAAAATAATGCTCCGATATTTGTTCAAAAATTTCCAATATTCATCACCAAAAGTCAGTCAAGGTCACGAAAAGCTAGTTTTTAAGAACAACAATATCCATAACATATTAAAAAAATAAACTGAACATGATGTGGAGAAATGCTAACAGTAAGGTTTGGCGAACAAGACTGGAGTGGGTTCACAAAGTATTTGCAATTGATTCTCTGTATTCGTCAGATTCAGTGTTCGTCAGTTCTACTAGAACGGATGAATGACGAATATAGAGGTTCCACTGCATATTCATAACAAAGTTTGCGTAATTTTTTATGTAAACTTTATATGCCGTATATAGGGTGAAGTAAAAGTCTGGTCACAGCTAAATATCGCGAAAAACATTAGTGGTATGAAAATTTTGATAGAACTGTTATGTATATCGGCTATGGGCTATTCAATGACGTTACGGATGTGACCTTAGATGGCATTTTTACAATCCATTTTTTCAATATGCACGTAACACTCCATTTTTCATTAGAAAGATGAAGTAAATAATGCCAAAGCACGAAACAGATCAAAAATCGATTGGTAAAAACGGAAGTTACAGGCGAAAGAAGCATGGAAAGAAACAGGAAAGCAAGCAGGAGCAGCCACAACAAACATAGCTATACTTGACAATGTATTAGTGGGAAAGCGGTAAAAAAACGATTTGAGAGCACCTGTTAGACTGATGCATTAACTCATACATCAGTTTAACAGGTTTTTCCACAACCTTTTTTTTATTTTTTTCCGCTTCTCCATCGCAAGGTAGACCATATTGTTGCAGCTGCCCCCCAGTTTACTTTCCTGTGATACCGTTTCTCTTTCGCCTGTAACTTCTGTTTTTACCGGTCGATTTTCAATCTGTTTGATGCGTTGGCATCATTTCGTGAATACCTTCATCTTTCTAAATCACATATAGGATGTAAAATGGATATTAAGAGTTAATAATTAAATTACCTTAAAAATTATTTTTAGGTTACTTTCAGTAACGTCATTGCATAGCCCATGGCCGATATACATCACAATAGTTCAATCAGAATTTTCATATCACTAATGGTTTTCGCGATATTTAGCTGTGATCATACTTTTGCCTCACCTTGTATATATCACGTATTTGAAGAATGGACATGATTAAGTAACTAAGTGTGCCAAAATCTTGAAATTGAAAAAAAACGCATTTTTGTCATTTCTCTGATCATAGGAATGTATTGCTTTTGTCATCTTTTGCGCTACTGTCAAAATTAACCAGGGTTTTGCGAGGGACAGTGTGAATGTATGAGGACATTGGCCTTGGCATATAGTGCTTATTTCATGCCAATATGTAAAAAAATTAGTTTTTGACACTTAGATCCTTAATCATGTCTACTCTTCATTTGTTAGGAAATGTACGTGTACATTAACGCTTATTGAAACAAAATGCCATATATTATGTACCGTAATTATATTACTATAAATTGTATCGATTGATTGAATTTTAATAACTCCAAAGATACTACACTACAACTCATGTTGAATTGCTTGTTTTTTTTTACTACGGTACGTCAAAAGAATCATAGCTTAATTGAGCGTCTTATGCATCGAAAATTACAATATACAATGAATACGATATAAAGTTATGATGACTTCACGACGCGCAAAAAGTGCTGTCCCACGACACACTATGACGCGTAAATCGGGGAAATCCCTGTTTGTCATCGTCAAGGTCATCGCAGGGATTCAAAGGGTTGCAAAGTGGATCACACTGATTCAGGAAGTATCTGTCACTTTGCTGCTTTTGTTGTCAACATTATACACTACCAACGGCGTACAAAAGTAAATCGACAGTTTTATTTGAAATTGACAAAATTAGAACTGTAGACTTTCTTAGCATGCAAGAAGTACATGATAAACATATTATTGTAAACATGAACAAACAAACAAACAGTAATGACACGCATTGTCTATTAGAATCGTCTCTAAATTTTTGTCTTATTATAAAATTACAATAGTATAAATAGCATATTTCTAAAATTGAAAACTACTGTTCTTTACAAATATAGTTGTTACAGGTATATACTAAATATTGGCACTGGATACGATGTCTGGATTATATTCATTGCCTGAGCCATATATTATAAATGTACGTTGCAGTTGCAGGCAATATACATAATTCATACATTGTATACAATGCCAAACTTGGTTTAGGAAACGTATGAAATTAGCATTGAAATTGTTAGGTTAAGAAATGTTTGATTTATTAACACTATTCCAACCGGATCAAATGTTTGGTTACAAATGAGTTATGACAAAATTAAGAACGGGTGTACATTTACAGTGAAAAGTTAAAACATAATACATGATTAATAAAAGGTAAGGCAGTATGTGCCAACCAATAAAAAGAATATTGTTAATTGTAGAAATTAATGTAAGTAAAGTTTCTTATTAAACGTTGATAAAATTAAAGGGATGAGTATCTTATAAATTCACTGAACTTTTGCGTATATTACATGGAAGTATGTTTTATTGTAGGAAACTACACTGCTCACAAAAATTAGAGGATATTTGAAAATGGTATGAAGATTTTGAAATATTTCCTAATTTTTGTGAGCAGGGAAACTGTAGTGTGGAAAAACTGTGGCGAAGTAAAAGTGCATGTAATCGGACTTTCGTTTGTGAATCAAAGTAGGAAGTATATTTGGATAAGAGATGTAAACTGTTATTGATCATGCGCGCTAGTTCTTTTAGGCGATGATATGCAATCAACTTCTTGAGAGAAAGGAGTCTTAAACTTCGTACTCTAGTGGTTATAGAGTCGTATTGTTACCATTTAAAAAGTTTTGAAAAACTGATTATATACAACAGATAATCTGTTTATGCGGAAAGCTGGAGCATCCGCCCGCAGTATAATGCAATATGTGATTAGGGGAGTAATTTTACTAATAAAGAGTTGTCGTTTATTCAGATTTTGTTAATGTATGTTTGAGTCACTTTAGTGAAGGTTTTTTTTTAACTTTGTAATTATTGTTCAATGAAAGGAGATTCGTATCAAATATATATTCAACTGTGGTGATGCTACTTAGATTCTGTGTGGATTTACTAAATATAATAGAATTTTGTTTGGTCATGGGGTTGGCAGATTTGTACCATTCAGTAAGCTGTTCAAGATCTTGTTCAATAAGGTATCTGGCAATGTGTGGTTCATATTTTGGAAAAAGAAGGAGTAAGACAGTGTCGTCTACATACAATAGGTTGTAATTTGTAAATTGAGAAGGTTAATAAATATATTATTAGAGACAATAGCATACAGAATGGGTGCTACGCACGTTCCTTGAACTGTGCCTTTATTTGAAGAAGATTGGGTAGATTGATCATTATTAATCTAGGCATACCTATTGGAGAAATAGTGAAATAATAAAAGGAGGGTACTGACAGATAGACAGAGGGTTATTAAAGTATTAAGAATGCAATGCTGAGATGTTGTTGTTGATTGCTGGGACTATGCTGTCAAAGGCTTTGGTGACATCTGTAGTAATCATGAGTATTTCTTTTATGGATTGACTATTAGTAAATCATAGATAAAAATATGTGGGGAGGATTTACCCATGGCGACTCCATAGGCATGCTGTAGGCAAGTTGTATTCAGAAGTTCACGGATATCTTGAAAGAGCAATTGATCAGCAACTTTGCTGAAGTATGGAAGATTTTCATTGGGGTGAAAAGTGGGCATAAAATCTTAAAGACCCCTACGATATAAGGGTCGAATCGATGCTATCTTCCAGCTTTCGGGATAAGTTGAGGTATTATTAATACTATTGATAAGATCTACTGTGGCTTTTAAAGCATACAAAGATATATTAGTAAGAATATGTTTATTATACAGGTCCATAGGAAAAGATGAAGTAAATTTGACGCTACTAATAGCCCGTTGAAGTTGTTGTATGTAAATACGCATTGTGTTTGCAGGATCAAAATGTTTTTAGGTTAGGTAACTAATCAACGAACTAAACGAACCAATTAGTCTAAACAATCGTTACAAGATTTTATTTCATAGTTTGCCAAAAGAACCTAGGTGATATACGGTATACACTATACAATGCCTAGTTTATGTACATTGTCTGTAAAACACTAAAAACATAGGCTTAAGTTATACTACAATGTAAGAAACATTAAATACATTAAATATGTTTAAGTATTATATAACCGACTTGTCATACAGATATACTGTACCTACATACATGCAAAAAATCCAGTTTCATGATTTCTGCATGTTTCAAATTATGCGAATTTTGTTTAAATTTATGCGAAATTAAATTTATGGAAACGTTGTCATTCTTCTATATTTGATTTATACGAGTTTTGACTAATTCCATTTTTGATTTTTGCAATTTTTGATTCATTAATCAATATAAAAGCCAAGTATCTGTACTTGTCTGTGCCTCAATGTTTCCATAATAACTGAAAACGAACGTAACCATAACATAATAAATTTTACCATACCAACACAAACATAAGCAGCAACTAACGAAAACATGAAACACTAATGTTGCGAAACAACATGAGGTAAACCGATAACTGTAACGAATGTTGCGGAGCAACATGAGTTAAGTCAATGAATTGTGTTTATGAATTGGTTTCCGTAATTTTTGACGGGCATAAAACTAGTTTATTTTTATATGCGATTTTTTTTTTCACATTGGTCTTATGCAGTGTCTGATTTATGCGAAGAACTATGCGGTTCTCGTTTATTGCGTTTTTTGGTACAATTGGATTATGCAGTATATTCTCATAAAACGACTTTAGATGGCAGTTATACGTTAATTTCCAACTCACTCACTCAAAAACTCACAAGTTAAGGTAATATAAAGATTATAAAAAGAACACTTTTGTATACAACAAAAAATACACATTATTATTTTTTTATATTTTTCACTTTTAAAATTAAATGTTAGAAAAAAAAAATGCTTTATGCATTTTTCTCAAACTTTAGTATAATAATAAAAATATATATATATTTTTGGTAGTTTATTGAGGAACAGGAATTAATCGTACGCTACCTTTTGGTTATTAACAACAACAAAAAATGTTTGGGTATTGACTGGAGAAATTAAAAATGGAAACCGGTGATAAATAGTAAAGAAAAACTAGTGTTAGTATAGTAAAAGTCCAGTTTGACATTATGCAACCGGTGCACGGCACAGTGGTGCCCGCCTGACGCCAGTCAGCCGCCTTCTCGAACCCTTTCGTCCCTGATGGGATTTCCCAGACCCAACTGCGACTAGCACTTCACCACTACTGAGTAGATTGTAGTGGTGGTAGTTTCTACTGTCAGTTTCAGTCGTGTGGAGTGGCCACTAGCAACGCGCGGTTTGACGTTTCTTCAGTTTGTGTCGTCGTCGTCGTACGCAAGTTGATGTTTTCTTCAACACGTGTGTCACCTACTATTACGGAAGAAAAGGAATTGTCTTTTTCGGATTTTTCGTACGTTAGCGTGGGCTAGCCTCTCCCAGGCTTAGTCTGTCACTTTATAAAGAAGAGGCTGAGTCTGCGAGGGGCCTTGCTCAATGCGACCTGAGTAACAACTTGTGCGGAAAAATGAAGAAGCCACGTGTTTTTTTGTTGGTTTGTTTTGATTGTGTCATTTTGTTGTTGTTGTTGTCGGAGCTTTACAGTGTTGTCAAGATTTAAAATCAACGTGGACTTTGTTTATTGTGTTTTTTTTTGTTTTGTTTTTTTAAATTGACAAAAATTTTGGGAAATGTTTGGGTGAAATTTTTTACTCAGATTCTGGTAAGTTGTTTTAAATTGTTTTGTTTAAAAATTAGCAATTGTTATTATACTCTTTATATTAGCTTCACTTGTGAGTGAGTCAGTAAGTTTCTACGTATAAAAACAAAACTACTCCGATGGATTTTGATGAATGAGCTGTCTATGGATTTGTCTTAGAGACCTGACCCACACTGGTTAATGTCATCAATGCAAAACCAATATGGCGGACGCTACATGCCATATATGCATAATTCTCTATACCCTTCTAAATCTTAAATGGCTCAACAATATATTTCAATGATCGAGGTGTCTTTGGATCCGCTTTTCTCTCACGAGTGACACTGGCTATATGGCATTAATGAAATCCCAATATGGCGGGTACTATATGCCAATATATTAACATTTTGTGTGAGTGAGTGAGTGAGTTGTAAGTTTTTACATATAAAAACAAAACTACTAAATGGATTTTGATAAATAAGGTGTCTATGGATTTGTCTTAGAGACCCGACCCACACTGATTAATAGCATCAATTAAAAACCAATATGGCGGACGCTACATGCTATAAATGTATTATTCTTTAGACCCTCTTACAGGCTAAACGGCTCGATGGATTGTGATAAATGACATGGATCCATCGAAGTGTACCGAGTGACACGGGCTACACGTCATCAACGAAAAAATAAAACTGCGAACGGCAAATCGATTTTATTTTATTTTTTACGCAAGGATGAAAATCGCATGGGTCCTTATTGTGCTTTAGTGTATTAAGTATCGCTGCCTATATGCTGTTAACTAAAATCCAATATGGCAAACGCTATATGCCAGTATATAAAGAGTATGCTTAAAAAGGATTTTCAATGTACTTGTTTTTATACTTTTGATATAAATTTGATTGGTAGAATCTGGTAGAATTAAGTTTTTTGAACAAAATTAGAAGATTATTGGGTACTTTGTGGGGTCAGACATCCGACCTCGCTTGTGGCGCTACTTGCTTGTACTTAGAATCACTTGGTATTTAAGGTTGAGTTAAACAAAAATATAGCAAATGTGATGATCAAATGATTCAGTAACAGGGCCGTGTGCCCTTTTTTTATCAAAAATAAAAAAAGGGGGAGGGGTGAAATAATAAAATAACATTATTTTTCATAGCATACTTTACTACAATATGTATATTCACACCATGTAAAGTGCATAGTGTACTAAATTACACTTTAGTACACCACGTATAATACTTTTCAAAATGTTTCTCCGAATCAGAAAAAGTTAACCTCTAAAACCCTTAAAAAACGACCCTGGTCATTAATGATTAATTAAAGTATGTTTTGTTTAACAAACCTAACCTGGTCCCCGAACTCAACCCAATATTAGAAAGTAGCGCCACAAGCGAGGTCGGACGTTTAACCCCAAAGTACTGAGTTTTGAACATGTTAACATCAAATTGTTATTCGGATTTTGACTCTTCAATGTTATGCAAGTACATTTAAATTGCTGTGATTCATACTGTATATATGCTTTTGTTTGTAGTGCTAGTTTTGTTGATTGTAATATTTCGATTATAACTTCAATTTGTTACCACGCGTGCCAATCTTTAGTTAAATTTGAATACACTAGAGTAATGATAAAGTTAACTATAAAGATAAAGTTAACTAAACGATTAATACAAAAACACATCCTCTTTGAAGTGACTGTGTACAATCGTTTAGGTTTGGTTTAGTGGGAAACTACTTTTTTTGGTTACATAAGAAGTTTCAATCGTGAATAGTAAGTTATTTCAAACAAGTGGATTAATTTTAATATAAATACTTAATATAACGTTCAGATAAAAATTCCATTAATGCAGTCATCATAGAAAAGTGTACAATAGTGTCAATTAACCAACTTAATTTGCATAATTTATATTAATCGAGACTACCAGTCACAAAATAATTAGTCACATAACGCATTTAACCTAATTGCATCGGTGAAATATACTGTACAGTAGTTATTTAGTATACAGTGTATTATACTAGAAGCAAACCCGTCATTGATGACAAGTGAAATATTTCAATGACAAGATTAAGATTTTAGTTTTTCAAAGAAGTTATTTCTAGCAATAACCATATGCGCCACCTAGGTTGTAATATGAATATAAACAGTGTTAGTAGTCAATTCTAATTAGAACAATCGCTTATGTTAATAGGTACTTTCCTGTTATAGTTAGGTCCGTCTGATGTTGCTATTTGCTTGTACTTGATGATAAGTTTATTTTGCAGGTTAGGTTAGGAAAACAAAATATTATACATTTATTTAATACGTTTCTTTGTTTTTGCTAACCAGACCTGCAAAATAAACCCATACAAAATAAACCAAGTACAAAGCAAATAGCAACGTCAGACGGGCCTGGCTATAACAGGAAAGTACTTGTTAATAATATCAATTGTTAAAAACCGTAAATTTGCAAAATAACCCAAATAACTAACTTTGCAAAATAACGTTGGTAATTAAACAATTTTTCTTGGTTTAATACTACTAGCTTCATCGCACGACAAAACCTATCAACTCGATTAGTCATTTTTGAATTTAAATTAAAAATTAAGTTGATAGGTTTTGTCGTTCGATGGCGCTAGTAGTATTAAATCAATCCAATTGATACACAATAAAGCGCACAAATAAATCAAGGTAAATCTTATTTAAAATTTCTAAATTTATATTTAATGTTTGTGTATGCATTATATACACTCTATTTACATTATATAATATAGACACTGTATTTAAACAATATAAAATTCTAATATTATATACTTACGACCACTTACCACCTATATTACACTTGTCCGTATTTGCCTCTCCCACAGTTCTATGAAGTACTGTATATATTGTATATATATTTGTGCTTTTGTATAAAATACTGTATATATTATAATGTATACAAATTTATTAAATATTATAGCTGCTTTGACATTATATTTGATACTGTATATTAAAAAAACAAAAAAACAAATTGCTATTGAGAGGTAAAAACCTAATCAAGGTTATTAATGAAGTTATTGTACGAGTGTCCATAAAATGTGTGTAAGGAAAAGTGAAACACAATCAGTGAAATAACAGAAGGTTTTAATCAATTTGTGATTGAAAAATTCTATAAAAATAAATAAAACGATCTGATTTTGTTTTGTTCGTCTACTAACAACGACGGGAATGCAAAAATTTCCCAACTACATGTAAATATTGCCATCTGTTTCAAACATAAAAAGTTATTTACATTAAATAATCCGAATAATTTTGAAAGTTAAATTACTAAAAGATTAATACATTTTTAGTTGCATCAATATACAAAATAATAACATCATAGAAAATTGATGTAATTCCATTTTTTTTCTTCTTCTTCACAGAATGTAAAGTCATTTACAATATATTATTATGACACATGAAGTATTAAATATTAATTTTTTTTTTGTTGACAAAAAATTATTTTTAGTTTTGTTTTTTCTCGTAACAAAAAAAGACTGGCGAACCTTTGGCACGCGTGTCCAAATTAACATGCGAACAGTTGGCACGCGTTTAGTATAAGGTTCGCCAGTTGTTTTAGGAAGGTAAAACCAATGGTTTTAACGGGTTAAAAAAATTAATTTCTAATTAAAAAATTGTTTTTATGTGTATAGATTTCATTTTTAATGTAAAATAAAAATGTAATTAGTAATTTTTTTTAAAAAAAATATTTTTTACGTCCGATTATATCTAACTAATCTTCATCGATATTCTGTTCATTTTTTAAAGGTGTTCATCCAATAAAAAATCTTCTTTTTTTTTCATGTAAAAAAATAATTTCTAAATGTTATTTTTCTTTCTTATTCCTGAAAAAAAAAGTGTACAAAATAATAAGGGTGTACTAATTTTGTCGTTTGATTCGGTTATCTCGTGGTGGATCCGTGACGTAGGTGAGTTGATTGAGATAGTAGAAATTGTCGGACTCTTTGCAATTGAAATTCTTGCTCCAGTCGCAGATTCGATACTTCTGATTGAAACCCGTTTCGTCTCCGCCACAAATGTGAGGAATACGACGACCATCTTCGTCACACATGTGGAATATCATGCAGTCGAATTCCTGATCGGCGTAAAATCCAACTGCTTTGTCAGAACAGTCGAAATGAAATGTCACATTGGGCAGTTCTTCCCATCGTTTCACCTACAAGAACAAAAATGTTATTTACACGACTTACAAATACTTTTTAATCGTCCTCTTTATATAACCTACTATCGTATACAGATATACAGTACCTACATAATGCAAAAAAAATTGAACTAGACTTTTTAGGAACACCCTGTACAGTTAAAAAAAGTATATCTTACCCTGGGTAAGTGTGCACTCATTCCCCAGATTAAAACCAAACCTGTAAATAAAACAAAAGATTAGTGACGTTCACTATTTACAGTTTCTGTTAAAAAAAAACAACACAATTAAGACGACATCGTGATGTCAAATATTTTTTTGTCCAAAACCAAAAAGTGGAACATGAGATTCAACTTTTTTTAACTTTGAAAAGAAGTTGATGATATCGTAATCTTTGTTTATTCTTTTCTGATCTAGTTTTTTCTAAACCAATACAGATGTCTAACCAGTTTGTCATGTAAACTTTTTTTTTAATCTAGTTTGTTTTATTTTATTCTTTTAAAAATCAAGTTCCTTCCGTATTTGTTGAGGTTTAAGATGACGACCACGTTTTTGTTTCTTTAAAGTAAAGGATGCAGCACTATCTACAGTTATATAGACTAAAACATTGACAAGAAACTCGAATAATATTGAAATTAATGAACAGGTTTGAGACGCTCATTATTATACTAGCAATGCTAAAAAAAAATATTTATTTGAATCAATTCGATACTTTTACAACAAAATAACTTACACAAACACAGCACAAACAGTGCTAAAATTCGTCGCAACATCACTTGTTATTTATAGCTTCTGAAATGTTCCAATTTGTACAGCGTTGGCTATAACGAAAAACAAAAAGCGATATTATCGATTGATTTCATAAACACACAACGTTAGTTCAGTTGGCAACAAGCATATCTGGACGATCTTTAAATCTAAAAGCCTCGGGTCATAGGCAAAAGTTGCGCAATTTAGATATGGCAACTCGAGCAATTTGTTAACATCTGTGAAATTAGCTTCTTCCCCCAACCAATGAAAACTGGCTGACAAGAAGCAGAATTCAGTTGTCCACAATTTTTGCTGACACACCAAAAATTGAACGTGTCAGGTGGTCTTTACATATGAAACTACATTACTCAAATCAAACTGTAACAAATGTTTGCACGTGGCATTTGTTTTAAACTAGTGGCGGCTCGTGACTTTTATTCCTCAAAGTGCTGCTTTAGAAATTTATTTAGTTAGAAATTTGTTTTAGTCTTTTTAGTGATATGGTATACTATATAAGGGATTAACAGACGTTGCATGAACAACAAACGAGGCCTTTCTCTAGCGCTCTCATAGCCTCCTCTAGTGCGTCATGCGCATGCACGTACTCGATTGACAGTCACAGAGCAGTAAATTTTCGAAAGATCCGTCTAGCAAAAGCGTAGCAATAGTTGCTACGCTGACTTTCGAGCAGCTCTTTCCCAAGCTCACCAAGCCGGCTGTGCCATGCGCGTGCGCAAAAGGCGCACCTAACTAAACACGCTTGAATTATTGATATATTAAATATCCTGTACAAATATAAATAAATAAATAAACATATTTTATGCATATAAACAGTATATACTCCAGGAGATAGGGGGTGCTGCAGCTCCGCAGCGCCTATACACGAGCTGCCACTGGTTTCAACAAAGTTTCAACACACAATGATGCTACATTCTGCAAAACAAAGCGAATTCAGTCCAAATAGATTGTTATGAAATTTTTGTTTAAATCGAGCTGCTTTCAGTGCGAAAAGCACGATTGCATGCTATATTCTGCAAAACTAAAACAAAATTCAGTGCTTGTGACTGTTGTTTAAATCAAACTGAAGAGTAGCAGCTTATGCAACAGACTGAAAACAGTAAAGATCATCTTTACTGTTTTCAGTCTGTTGCAGACGCTGCTACTCTTCAAACAAAGTGAAACAGGACACGTGATAAAGCTCGTGAACATTGTATCAAACGTTAAACACGTGATATTTGCACATGCTCATTGTTTTAATGAGTTTCAAAACGTGTTATATCTCGTGACCATTGTTTACATTCTAGCATTACAGACAGCATACGATGCAAAGTTAATGGATCGTATTAACTTTGCATACGATCCAAAGTATCGTATGCAATACGATACTTTGCATATCTAACCTATATACACTTTGATACGATGTATATATGAAGGACTCTTTGTTTCCTCCTACAGACTAAAGAGCTTGATGGATTTTGATGAATGAGGTGTCGATGGATTCATCTTTGTCGCACGAGTGTCACTAGGTATATGTTGTCAATTAAAAAACCAATATGGCAAATGCTATATACCGTAGTTATGCGCAGTCGGATTTTTTTTTTTTAATAAGCAATTTTGTTTGACATTTTGATTTCATGTTGAAATGATTAAAAGCTTACATTTTGGTAAATTTTTTATTCTAAAATGTAGTTTCATTTTGGAATATTACCCACAATGTCAATGTGTTGTCAGCACTTCTAACGACCTCGGGCTA
This sequence comes from Cryptops parisi, assembly GCA_034695005.1. Classification (NCBI taxonomy): domain Eukaryota; kingdom Metazoa; phylum Arthropoda; class Chilopoda; order Scolopendromorpha; family Cryptopidae; genus Cryptops; species Cryptops parisi. Next base: position 41,887 of record JAQIWH010000304.1, on the reverse strand, counting down.
GATTCAGACTTGGTATGTACAGTATATCTTGCACCAGAACGTAGTAGTTTTGATTTTTGCGTGAGTGTATCTTCTTTTGAACAATTCAGGCCAATTCCCACGAGATGACAAAAATCTGTAAAAAAAAACAACAAAGAAACCTTTTTTTAACAAAAAGAATGTCCTACAAAACAAAATGTCAGTACATGTTGCTTTTATAAAAGTGAGTGCATACAAAAGTGAAAGAAAAGAAACAAGAATTGTAAATGATCTAGCTAACCCGAATTAAAATAAAAGTTGCGGTCAGAGCGCGCACACACACACACACACACACACACGACAGCTTAAATTATTTGTACGAAAACGTCATTAACTATGCACTGTACTGTACAGTATATGAGAAGCGGTGTTTCATCGTGGAATACTTAATTTTATTTAATTTTTTTTTCCACTCATGTTTTGTTACTTTTTATAAGAGTATACATACAAAAATTTCAATAAAACGCATTAACCAGTCACGCCATGCTCCAGACAAGGACCTCGAGAAAAACGGTTACAAGTGGAAAAAGAGGTCCACCACCGTTCGTTTAACTCCTTGTATGGAAAAAGGTGAAAGGTCATCCGGGTCACCACGTACTGAGTACGTAAAAAAATTAAATAAATAAGCAAAAAATATAAGGTGACTATACTCTTGTGTTCGAAACCAATGTGTTGCTTGTTTTTTAAATCTACATCACAAATGATGATGGTGGTGGTGGTGGTAATGGCTGTTAATGCGACAAAAAAGATGATTTATGAACCGTACATGTTAAAAAGTGTGCTACTATCAACTAGGTTTTATAATGTATAGGGCAATAAAAAAAAGTTCATTTTTAGAATGGCTAGTTCATGTATGCAATGCCAACCACTGTACAGTGTTTTTGTACTGTTAGTTTCTCGAGTATTTTGAATTGTGGGATATGAAAGTTCAGAATATGGTATGAAGTGCATTATGGTTAATTTTATTTTTGTAAAAAGTACAATACGGAATAAAATACACTATGATATAAAATATACATTTCATACAGTGAATCTGGTTATTGTGATCACTTTGGGACTAGTACTTTTTTGATAACAATAACCGGCTGATAGTATTAAACCATAGTTAAAAATATACTAATTAGTGTCTTAGGACTGGCTGATTGATAACGACAGCTAATTAATAAAAAAATTTATGATTACAATAACCGGATTTTACTGTATATCACAAGAAATATCTGTGAAAATAAAGCACGAAAAATCTTATTTTCTAGTAAAAGTAGCAAAAACATGATAAATATAGTCAACTAACTACTTTGATATATTCAGCCCATACAAGTGTAAAAAATTGTAATAGTGTAAACAAAATGTCAATATTGAATAACAAATTGGGTTATTTCGGTTAAGAATTTCACACTTTTAACAAGGTATTTCATGAAATAATTGATATCCTATTCTATAGTTAAGTTTTAATACATGGGGGTTTGTCACCATTTTGTTTCCATTTAAACCTTCACATATACCATTGGTGATGGTTGTTATGGCGAGGTTATTAGGTTGAGTTAATGAAAACGTCAATTTCGTTCTCATTCTTTTATCGTGTATTTAAATTGGAGATTTTGGAAAATGGTTTACAACTATTTTTGAAGAAACATTTTATAAAAATACACCCAGTTTTTTAACATGGCCTAGTTTTTGTTAAGAAATTGTTTCCAAGAATGTGTTATTTCAACTAGTTCATCATTTCTAGTTTATCACAGTGTACAATTGTGACCATGTTTTAGGACATTGTTTTACGACATGAGTATTTTACATTGTGTTAATACTACATCAAACTAAGCGGAATAAAGTCCTAGATTTATGCAAGTTCCAAATATGCGATTTTGCTAATTGTGCCAAGAAAATAAATCTCTAAAATTTTCGTTATATGCGAAGAAATTTCGCTATTATGCGTTTTTTTGTACGATGCTGCACAAATGACTGAACGCAGAAGTTTTGTTGATTCAATGAAAATACCGATATATAACGTATAATATAGTACCGTACTATACAGTGCTGTATATACAACTGTCGATTCATGCGACAATTTGCGTAGAACTTAATCCTCGCATAAATTCAATCTCTTGTATTGTTTTTCAACGATTTCTGAGTTTAGAATCGGTGTAAGTAGCTACAGCACAAGGTTGTATAGTGTGAAAGTAATTTCCACGTGACTTGAGACACTCCCCTTCCTTAACACGTTTGTTGTTTCGGACATGACGTTTGGAATAGTGGACGTAAGACAGGTGAAATATTTGAACTGACAGCGTCGGTTAAATTTGGTGGACCTTTTGGAAAAGACTGCGCGTGTTCCTTGTTACCTTTGACACCCTGGGGTCGTCGTGTTGCACGTGCCAGACATAGCTAATCATCAACTTTGAGTGAATAGGAATTTCAAATTCAACTAGGTCGGTGTTTGTAACTACAAATGTGTTACAATAATCTCAACAAAAAAAAAAGAAAGCGTGAGTGAGTGAGTTTAAAGAAAAAGTGGGTTGATGATGTGACTATGAAAGAGAAATTTGAGGTGAAAGTGAATGGGCTAACATTTTTAATGACTTGGTGAAATTATTTTTATTTTTACAGTAGCTACTACAGTATATGGTTGTAACAGGTTTGTTGGTGAAACAGTTTTCAAGTGAGATAATATATGGAAACGAAGTGAATGAGAGTGAGTTCAAATTTGAAACATCCCGTTTTAAAAATCCGGTTAAAATTTGAATCGTCAATATAGAAACATAACCGTTCAATTTTGAACGGATTTTTTTTTTATAAATATATAGCAGTTTAAATTTGAACTTCCATTCATTATACAAAAAGTTTTGAATTTGAGTTTGTGTTTGAAATCCGGTTAAGATTTGAACCATTGAAGTTTAAAAGAGGCGTTCAAATTTGAAATCGGATTTTATTTCCGAAAATCCGGTTAAAATTTGAATGGTGAACTTTTCAAATTTAGATCGAATTTTCTTTAAGGATTCTGGTACAAATTTGAACTATTCATATATGAATGAATACGTGATGTTCAAATTTGAACCGGATTTTTTAGAATAGAAAAAAAAGCTAGCTTTCTTACATGAAAATACGTTTCAAATTCAAATATTCTAGATATCGTAAATAATAAATTGTTTATCGGCAACATATAAAATCCAAACATTTTATAGAATGCCTAGCCACTTTAAAATATGAAATAACATCATCTAATTTTATGCATTGCTTGGCATTTTATAGAATGCCTGGATTCTATACACTAGCATATACACTCAATTTACTACACACCCCTGATATTGAGATTTGCATACAATTGAAAGACCTGGTGTAAAAGGGTGTTAAGTAACTTTTTTATCAAAAATGAGCTAGAAGCATTTTCGAATGTGCTAGGTGCAATTCTTCTTAACGCATTAATTCATAATGTAATTTTGAGCAAAACAACAATACGTTTAAAGATATTAGTGCAAGAAGTGTCAAGTAGTCCATAGACAGCAAGGCAAGTCAAGATCTTTAAACACGTTTTCCTCGAAATTGTAAAAACTCTACCTTTTTAAAGGTAGAGTTTTAAGGTAGTTAAAAAGGTAAAAAGCTAAAAAGGTTAAAAAGCTAGTTCAAAGGTAAAAACACCCTTTTTACACCAGGTCCTTCAATTGTTTTCTACTCGTTTTCAAGTTAGACAAACAAAAAATAAGATTCTTATGCAAAACAAAACTATAAATAATTTAAAGTCGTCACACGACGACGGTGTAATGTCAAGAATTTTCCTATTCTTATTTCCTGTACCATATTTTATGTTTCGAGGAAGGTTGTTTCATCCGTGTCCAATTGTGTATTCCGTGCCATACTTAACGATGTAATTAGATCTGGAGCTCATTTCTTACATTGTGAATTGATTGACGATAATTTATAATTGCGTATTAGACTGCGATTAATGACCGTCATCAATTATGAATTCAATATAGCAAAACCGAAAAGTGAAGTTTATGGACGTTTGTATGTATATCGCTACATTATGTATAATAATACATTATCTTTTAATAATAAAAGACTAGAGCGTGCCTTCTCACCAGCTATGGGAGCGCCACCGTGTGTGAAAATGCCAAAATAGATGCTATAACTTAAACGAATATTTCCAAGCAATACGAGTTAAAACAATAAACAACTGTAATGAATGTTACGAAGCAACGTGAGTTAAAGCAAATTGCGTAATGAAAATAACTTTTCCGTCATTTTTGACGGGTTATTTACTAGTATAATATAAAGCACATTATGTATTTATAAACCTATAAACTACACTTTTACACTAAGTATATTATGGTATTAAGCGTGTATATAAAGACATTTAATGAGGTCTATTTATTTAAAAAAAAAAATAAATAAAAATATCGTAAAACGAGGGTGATATATAAGTTTAAAGACGTTCATTTAGTAGTACAGAGAAAAATAGAAAGTTCTTTGCACCTGGTTTATAAATCGGTCGAATGTATGTAACTAGAAGTTAAAGGTGAATGAGTAAAAGAATGCCAAACAAAATGTACGCCCAACGGGTACGAAAAAGAACACACACAAAAAAAAATGGTTACATTCGCCATACTTTGTTGTTGTTATTTTCGACTCGTGATATATACAGTATATATTGGCAATTTTCGAGCAACGATTTAAACGCCGATTTAAAATCGCTTACTATGAGAAAGAAACGATAACGATTTAGTTTCGTATTCGTGATGTGCATTTATTTTAATCCACTAATTTGGCTGTCAGTGAAGATGGACAAGGGTGAAGGCTTGTACGGATAAATGGAAGTGATTTTTACTTTTTTTAAAACTATCCGTAGTTTCCGGGTTGTGATGACCTCAAAACCCGAAAGTGCTCTTGGTATTATTTATGAGCGGATTAAGCAAAAGGTAGAGAAACTAACTGATGATGATGATGATGATGATGATGATGATGATGATGATGATGATGATGATGCCCAAAACCTGCTCAAGTTTTGTTTTCCATTCAATGTGTGATATCTCTATCGGAAAAGAGAAAAATGTTATTCTAAAATTGTTTTAATACACAATGTACTGTAGTAGATATACAGGGTGATCCAAGTGAGACAGTGGATGCGCATAGTGGTGTACGTCAGTTAAAATAATTTTAGTCTCGTAATTCAATAGTTCAACGTTGAACATAGTGACTTAAAACATAGTAAAAATATTTTATAATTGTAAAAAATAGTTTATAGTTCTAAAAAATAGTTTATAGTTCTAAAAAATAGTTCAGTAGTTGTACAGGATGATCCAAGTAATGCACAATGCAATGTAGTGGATATACAGGGTGATCCAAGTAAGAGAGTGAACGCGCAAAGTGGTGTAAGTCGATTAGCAAATTTATTCACATAATGTAGCCTAATATCTCAAAAGTTGAACATCGTAAAATAATGAGTTGATTAAGTAATTGTACAGGATGATCCAAGTGAAGAGTGGATGTGCATAGTGGTGTATACGTCGGTTAAAACAATTTTAGTCTCGTAATAGTAATCCTTCATAGTTGAACATCATAAAATAGTGAGTTAAAATACAGTAAAATAGTTTAGTGATTGTACAGGGCGATCCAAGTAGGAGTGTGAAACATGTTATAAATGTATACAGATATTTCTTTTTTATAAAGGTTAACAAGCGCAAAAAGATCGCACATGTTGAAATAATCATGTGAATTTCGACATATGCGATTTTTTTCATTTGTGTGAGGTTTTCGAAAAACGTAACTAACCTAAGCCATTGGTTACATGTATAATGAATGATATACAAGGTGTTCCAAAAGTCTTGAAGGTTTAAGCTTAGTTAACTATAACAAGCTACAACAGGTTTAAACTACAACAAAACTTATGGGACACCCTGTATTTTATGTAGTATTATGTCAATTGTTTGTTGTTTTTTTTTAGATGATTTACTGATTAGACTCGATTAACGATTTTTTGTAGTTAAAAAAAGGAAAATCGTAGATATTTATCATGGATCGTATCAGGTTATCAGACAAAGTCTCGAAGTTGAACAAACAAATCGTTGATTGAATACATCATCGTAAAATGGATTTATTATCGTTAAATGGTTTTATCATCTTTAAATGAACCAGTAAGGGTTAATCGTATCCATAATCCATTGTAGTTGATTGAATCGATCGTTCGTTAATTGAATACATCATCGTTAATTGGATCCTTCGTTCGTTAATTAATTCCCGTGTTACTCGACAGAGATCGATGATTAAACGATTTATCGTTAATATCGTTACTGTATTAATAACGTTAGAGAGTTTCTCGTTAACGAGTTGCTGTTAAAATAATTCAAAGGTTAATCGAAATATCACGAGACGTTAAGGTTGAATAGACCATGATGCACAATAGGCGACACTTTAATGTAGAATTTCTACAGGGTGATACAAATGTGAATTAACACAAAAAATAAATATCCTGAAGAAAAAAAAAACGTTTATAGCCTGTGGAAAATAAGTATATAATATTAATTACATATTACGCTATATATAAGCTATTCAACAATGCTACAGGGTGATCCAAATTAAGAATATTGTTCGTTATTGTTTGTTTTGTCACGATCCAACAACCACTAAAAATATATTACAAATGTGTCGTCACTTTGGATCACAGGGTGATCCAAAGTGATAAAATATTAACACATCATTCACGGACAAAAAAACGTGCAGTTAAAACAGTTAAATTAATTGTACAGGGTGATCCAATTAAAGAACGGCTGTGCAAAGTGGTGTACGTCGATTAACAATTTTAGTTTCCTAATAATAATTCCCTCTAAGTTGAACATCGTAAAGCTAAGCTAATCTTTTGGATCACCCCGTAGATTTGACTGTTAAACGGGTATAACTGTCTCGTTTCATACAGTAAAACTAGAACTGTAAAATTGTAAATTATGTTGAATTTACTGTACTAAGCGCTATATACCGGTACTGTAAAACTTAATAGTATACTTTTTCAAGTTCAATTTTTTTATACGGTAGATGGGGTTGTTTTTTTGGATCATCCTGTACAACATCGAGTTTAAATTTACTGTGCTATAAAATTTTTTTTATACGTATAGCTTATATATAGCTATAAAACGTATAACTTTTTATTTCAAGTTCAGAGATCCGTGGTCAGTAGGTTTCAAGAGTTACAATACCACATGAAACAAGATTAGTTAAAAATAAACAGGTAGTATTATATTCTTGACACCTTATAATTTACAGCATTCCTTTACCTTACATATCAAATCGTTAAAAGTGAAACACGTAGGCCGTTTACCTTTTTTAATGCTCAAATTTATGAAAGGTACGGAATACATATTTTTAAAATGAAAATCAAAACAAGAATGAGTTTAGTAATTTTTGGTAATGTTGCTTATTTGAGATGCAAAAGCAGTTAAAATTAATTAAAAAATCAAGTTTTCACTAAAAAATAAAATTTTTATACTTTTTTATATTAGCTTCATATGTGAATTTGTGAGTGGCCTGGGAATTGAACGTATACTACCATCTACAGTCGTTTATGAAGATTCACTGTATAGTCCAATGTGCCCCAAAACGCATAAAACGAGAATAAACTTTTCGTGTAAATTAAAAACCGCAAGAGTTCAATGTAAAAAAAAAAAAAATCGCGTATGAATAAATCGAAAGTTTCAGAAATCAAAAATAGAATCACTTAATACTCGCATAAATTCAATATCGAATAACTAAACGATTGCGTAAATTTAAATTCGCATAAATCAAAATTTCGCAAAATAAAAAAAAATGAAAAATGGAATTACTCAAAACACGCATAAAAAATTGAATATTTAAATTACTCAGATTGTATAATTTTTAATAGAACTTCGCATAAATCGAAACATGCAAAAATCTTTTTTTTGCATCATGTATGTAACATACTGTACATCCGTGTAAGACAGTAGGCTATATAAAGAGGATGCTTAAAAAAAACCATTTTTAGTGTACTACTTTTCGCTATACCTAATTAGCAATTTCATTTCGTTCACTTTCCCAGTGCATAATAATATTAATAATAACAGGAAAAAACCCAACTCATCTTATGCTATACCATACATACAAAAAACAAAAAGTTTAGAAACGTGAATATGAGTAAAACATACTCGTAGGCCTTGGCCTACTAACTTTATACTATGTCCATATTCCACTGACCAAACAAAAAATATTTATTTATTTATTTATTTATATGAAGAATTCAATATAATAAAGTTCATGTGTATGTAATTTTTATACATATTACGAATTTTAACAATGGGAGTAGAATCTTCCAGCTATGCAAGTTTGAATGACTGAACTCCTATCAAATGCTTTTGAAAAGTCAGTCATAATGATCGTAATATTATATAAATTTAGATTATATTCTTATACTAATAATTGTCATTGTTACCCTTGAATGTATAAAATTACTGTTATTTATTGATATTAATTCAGTTTTATTTTTTTTTTTACACATTACGTTTTAACTTTTAATCTTATATTTTAATCATATATATATTTTTTATGGGTGTTTTTTTATGCATGTCATCAATGTTAATTTGTTATTCATTCCATTCGTAATGCTGATGACACAAATTTTTTTTGGCAAAGATTTTGGGAATTCAGAGAATGAACACGGCTGTAAATAAAGTTCTAAGTTATGCGTCGTTTAATTTATAAAGGGAGAAAAAAATAAGTAATCCAAGAAGGACAGTAATAAACTTGAAAGGAAAGTAAAACATAGGTATTAATATTAAAAACCTACGTTAGACCACATTTTTTAAAAAAAATATTTATGTATTTTTTGTTTCGTTGGTATGTGATTTGTAGTAAATTGTTGTACTATAATGTTATGATGATGATACACGTAGCCTACTAATGTGTAAGCTATTAAATGTTTTTTGTCATGGTTGCTAAAAGAATGGTGGACCAGTTATGCAAGTTAGATCGTATCAAGATGTATAAAGTTATTAATATTTTTTTCAAGTACAGGAAGTTCTCGATTTATGCGAGTTCCGTATCTTCAATTTATTTTTGCTATTAAGCAACGTTGAAATCCGTTCCGTATATGCGATTGTTTTTTTGTAATTAGGCAACGTAAAAATCCGTATCCGTGCTAATCAAATCAATTACAAAATTTAACTGCTTTTGTTTGTATAGATAGTTTCATTTTATATTGTTTTTCACATACAGGGTGTGTTTCTAAAAAGTTTGGTTAAATTTTAACCACAGATCGAAACAATGCAAAACATCTTATGAACATTAATCAAATTTGAAATTATTCCTATTTCAATCAAATTTGAAATTATTCCTATTTCAATCAAATTTGAAATTATTCCTTTCGGATAACACAGGATGAAGTCATGTTTTTGGTTCAATACGTTCCGGAAATCCAGGGGAGGGGCGTTTTTCGGATTCATGTTTATATGGGCTTTTATGTTTTGTTTTTATACGTAACATATTATTATTAAATTTATTTCGTTCGAAAACATGTGGTTGAAATTAAGCCAGATCTTTTAGAAACACCCTGTATAATATGCTATAATTTTTTTTATATAGTTTATATTGTAAATAGTTTGTATAGTAAAGATAAGTAATAATACCATTACTTATCATGAAACTATAAATATATATTGATATAAAAGCGTTTCGATTTATGCAAGTTCTCTATGTTCGAGTTCGCTAATATGCGACGAAATAAATCCGTTCGCATGCTCGTTATAGGTAAGAAAATCTCGCTATCATGCGATTTTGTTCAATAGTGTACAAGTGACAATGACAAAATTGTTATTTTATGAGAATTTCGTTATATGCAATTTAGGCGTGGTTTGCGCAGACATAATCTTTGCATGAATTGAGTATTCTTTCATGTTATAGTAATCCAATAAAATTGCAGTGCGCTCCTCCTCCTCAGCACCAGCTATGATAGCACCACCGCGTGTGTGAAAATACCAAAAGATATATCGAAATCGGTACTCTTACTGAAACGAATATTGCGAAGCAATAAGAGATAAAACAACAAACAACTCTAACGAATGTTGCGGAGCAACATGAGTTAAAACAATGAATTGCATAATGAAAACAAAATGCCTTCCCGTCATTTTAACGGACTATTTACTTGTCATTACATCTACCCTAATTTTCTATATAGTTTTCCTGCTCGGTCTGTGTGTGTGTGTGAACATGACGTGATTTGTTGTTAGCAACGGGTTACTAAGTAATAATAGCAACACGACAATAAAAATTACAATAATTCTAGCACCCGTCATTGTTGACGGGCATACAGCTAGTACAAAATATACTTTTCCAGCTCTGTGTAACGCTCATGTTGCCAGGCAACATGAGTTAAAACAATGAACTGCGTTATGAAGAAAAAAAGCTTCCCGTTTTTGTTGATCGGCATGGTGCTGGTGTTATTATATAAATATAAATTTTTGGTGTATAATGTAAAAGTATATCAGTATATATATATATATAAAATTTTTGTACTGTTAAGTTTTATCAATTATTTGTGTATAAGCCGCATGTAGTAGTCGTGAGCTAATTTTAAAAAAAATGAAAGTAAACTTAGACACTTGTTTTTGTAATGTAGTACACCTTGAGCATAAAATGAAGAAAAAAATCCATATGCAAAATCATGTTCATTCAGACCAGAAATAACGGTATATGCTTGGCATAATATATAATTAACGATATTATAACAACTTCATCTTGCTTTGGTATGTCGTCTTATTTAATCTCAATGTTAGTGAACTATTCAGCGTACTGTTCAAGTAGGTACAAAAAATTTATACAAAAAATTAAAAAAATAAAATTTTTTTTGGTAATCCAAATTGAGCTTTTTGGTATCATTTTTTTTATAATTTTAGTAAAATTAATAAAATAACTTTATATTGAAAAAAATTTTTAAGTTGAGCCAACGCTATATTTAGCGTTAAATAGTTTTTGCTCGAAACGCTTTTAAAAGTAAAACGAGTAGAACTCGTTTTCAAAAAATAAAAATTGCTGAGTCGTGTATATTGTTTCGTTTTTAAATATATATATACACATATACATTGCGGTACTTTTTTCTTGTTTTCTTTCACGAGTAATTTTTATAATACAATTTCACACAATTATAAACAGTATACGTAGTATACGTGTATCACCTTGAAGAAATGAATTTTTGTCGGCAGTGTAAAATTATTAATCATGACTCAAAAACACTAACTATTAAATAAAGAAAACAAAAAATAATAATACAAAAAATAAAAGTACAGTACACTTTTTCTTGGTACATCCCAAATAGAAATTAAGGTCAGTCTGCTTCGGGGAAAATTTACTAATGAACTAAAACCGAAAGCGTCATAACTCAAAACGGAATATAAAGTGAAAGAGAATTTTTTTTGTACAAAAAAAGATGACCTCCATGTACATATTTATAAAGAGAAAAATAGTTTTACTTTGTGTTTTATAGGTTTATATGTATAAATGGGTCGAAGCGCGTTTGGGGTGTTTTAAAATTGAGCGCAAAGAAAAATGACCCGAAGTTTGCAATGTCACATAACTGATTAATGTAGCTATAGTTAAACGTGTTTAAAATAAAATTATTAATTGTATATATAAATTTAATGAAAAAAATATATAATTACTGAAAAATTAAATACTGTAGCTACTAAATTATAAAAATATCAAATAAAACATAAGTACAATCTGAAAAAATGAGTATTGCAGTGAAGCTTAGTGATCATAACTGTACCATAGTGATGTATTATACAGTGGAATCCGGTTTTTATAATCACAGAAAATGTTATCCATCGGGTATTATCATCATAACCAGTCGGTCCCAAAACACTGTTTAATGTATTTTTTGTATTGTTTAATGTTATCAGCCGGTTATTGTTATCAAAAATTACTAGTCCCAAAGTGATCGTGATAAACGGATTTCACTGTATCCACAATTCACTCTAAATTTATGTATATAATATAAATACTATATATAGTTTATGTATTTGTAGACATAAATACACTGTATAAAGAGTAGTTTAATTACAATATACATCAAGTTTGCCATAGTGTTTCAAATATTGGCAATAAAATTCAGTACTATTGTTCTACAAATCTCGTTTCTTCATCAATAAAGTACAACTGTCATATTTTTTTTATGAGATTAATAAATTTTCTATCCATATATTCATTTTTCAACATCATTTATATAACATATTATTAGTGATTTTCGACTTAACACTTTTAACGGTGAATTTAAAAGAAGAGAGGCGTAGAAAGGGCGTTGATGAAAATAAAACAGAATAATACAGTACTTACGTTTTTCTTTTACACACACACAAAAGAATGAGATGACATACGGCGATGGCCCCGTTGGGATTCTGGCCTGTTGTGCCCTAAACACGTGTCTCAATCCTTTTATACCGCGAAAAGATGCGCGATGACGTCAGCAACGCCTCGAGCCGAAGAGGAGTGAAAAAGTGCAAAAGGAGTGTTGAATCGTATATATAACTAATTTAATTGATAATTGTTAATCATACATACTCAGATAACAGTATGATATTTTAATTCATGTTTTAAAGGTGTTACGAAATTATTTGTGTAACAGTAAATATTGTAAAGTTACGTCGTGTTGTGTAGTCATGGTGAATTCAGCGTTAGCTTATTCTGTTATTTGTTAATAATTCGTAAAGATTATTTTTGGTTTGATCGGTCATGACGTTGATGATGGTTACAAAACAAATATATTGCTGACAAAAGATAAAATTGATGATGTTAGAATTCCCAGTTAGCTTATGGCCGTGGTCATGGACGTAGGGTAAGGTTTAAGGTTATACCGTTTTCTATTGAGCAAAGATGTAAATAAATTGTACTTAGGTTTTCCAAAGATGGTTTTGATGATTCCACAAATAGTGTAGATAAGTTTCGCAACGATAACACAAGGTCGTATAATAATGGGATATGTTGTATATAACTTGTAACCCAATAAAAATTTCGTGCGTATTTTTTTTCCAAGTTATTGGATTCGGTGTGATCTTGATGATTGATAACTACCGAAATGTTTACTTGGTACGTATCTCAGATGACATTTTTAATGGTTAATCTTGTTAGGTTGAAACCTTGATGATTGAATATTGTTCCAAATATTCAAACATGATGTTTCACAATTGAAGGGTTTACCGTAAAAAGATGTCAAGTAACATCTTTTTACAATTTCGATGACGTTTAAAGACCTTCTGAACTTGACTCGTTGTCTATGGGCTACTTGACACTTCTTGCACTAATGTCGTATCGTTGTTTTGCTCAGAATTTGTGTTAAGAAGATTTGCATTTAACACATTCGATAATGCTTCTGGGTCATTTTTGACAAAAATATCGCTGAACACTTTTTTACACCAGGCCTTTCAATTACATTTAACTATATTATACGTGTCTACTGTGATTTGGGAGTTAATTGTTTATCTCTCCATAAAAGTAGTACGTATTGGTTAATAAAAAGATTCTATAAGTAGGTTTATACATGACCTATTACGATGGATAAGCCTACATAGGATTGACCAATTAATGTATATTGGAAGATCGTCTGTTAAAGTTTATTTTCAATACATATACTGCACTTAAGATACGTGCTTATAAACATGCTTGTTTTAATAAATAAGCTCGACTATAAGAACATTTTTAAAGAACCTTGGAGGAGTACAAGCTGATACTGCGGTGTAATATGGACCACGAATCACATTATCTTCTATATAGTTTTCCAACTCTGTCTGTGTGAAGAATATAACGCTCTTTATTGTTAGTAACCGAGCTACAAGTAATAGAAACACAACGATGAAGATTACACCAATTTCAACACCCGTCATTATTGACGGGTTATACAGCTAGTACTATACAGTATTATTATGAAACAATGAGGTGATGGACGGGCGTATGTAATGGTATACAGGGTGTTCTTGAAAGGTTTAGTCAAATTTCAAGCACAGATTGTATGCATAAAAACAAAAGCATAACGATCATAGAAATATGGAACCGGATTTACGTATCTACAGCGATTATTCGACTATAGGCATTTATTTCATCCTGTGTTATATTAAAAAGGAAGCATTCCGAACCCATGTTTATACGACTTTCTGCTTTGTTTTGGTGCGTGGCGTCTGTAGTTAAAATTAGATCTTTCAGGAACACCCTGTATAGTTACCACACGATATTAATATCAACCTCATTAACGTAGATGGCGGTATATTTTAGTGCGATAATACGTTGAAAATTGAGTCTACAAGCACAGTTGTGTACAAAATCACTCACATATACACAAATGTATATTTAACAAATTTTGCTACATATACTGCACAAAGTGAACTGTTGTTCAATATGCAACACTTCATAGAGTGGTGACTATTTGAAAACATTGTATTACTTGTATAACGATTTGATACAAGTTCGAGTTACGTAGGGTAGTAAATGACAACAACAGGTTTTAACTGTTCCTAATTTTTTTTTTATACGAACTAAATTTACAATGCCTACTCCAGTTTTAGTTTTTAAAACATGAGCTCGAGGCTTTTACATTGTATATAATTTATTTTTTTTAATATATATATTTTTTAAATATTGGTTAAAAGCAAGTGGTACAGAAACGTGCAGCAAAGGTGAAAGCAATTTTCTGCACTTTCTAAAGAACTGTTACCATTATGCGCATTTATATACATATATATATTTACAAATATAATCGTGACGAGTATTTTTTTGTGAGAAAATTCAGGTTCAGGTTCGATTTTTTTTTTAAGAATTTCACTTTTATCGGCGAATAAAAAAAAATCGAATGCAGGTCAGGCGATCTTTTAACTTCCTCTCAAATTGACATCGATACACCAATGTATGTCACAATCGTACAGAGTTGAAAATTAAGCGTTTAATAGCATTTTGAAGGAAATTTCTAGAAAAGGTGTAAACTTCTTTTTTAACACTTTTTTTACATTTAAAGTTAAGAATACTGTAAAAAAATGTTATTTTGTTCCTTGTTGTCTGAATAAATAATTAAACACTTAATGGTCCTAAGTGACAGATGATGAAAATTAATCGGTTAAATAACCTCGAACTTAACATCACCAAAAAGACGTGACAAATGACATTAACGTTTACGCAGTGACCCATCAACAACTGACGTGGGTGGCATTTTTTACTATATTTGGTGAAACTTTTTACAAAATTGTATAAAAAATTCGTTATTCTTGTGAAAATGACAAGTTAAAATGTGAAAGTTTGTAAAAACGAACGATTTTAAGGGAGTTATTCCCAAAGTTAAGGGATTTTTAATACTTCAAACTAGATGTTTCGTATATATATAAATTAATTTTTTCATGCAATTTTGTTTTTTAAATGTCTAACCTAGTGAATTAATTAACTTTAATGCGGGTTCAAAGTTCACCATATATTTTTTTTCGTTAACATGTTTGCATTATTTCTTTGAAGTTGTAAATTTTGTTTTTCCGCGTTGAAAACCAGTAATTAGATCTCCCAGAACGGTTTTTTTTTGCATAAAAAATAAATAAACAAACAAACAATACGACTTAATTTTTTTATTTTAAAAATTGGCTTTTGACATATTATGGTAAAAAGTTTTATAACCCCATGCTTTTCGTGTCTTGTTATTATTTGGGTTTTCCCTTTTTCTTTTTTTTACAAAAAATAATTATTCTTTTGTTGACACCTCGGTGACCTCCGGATGAAAAACGAAATATAAATGAATTATGGTTTTAGTTTGTTTATAAAGGAAGATGTGTGTATTTTTAATGGAAAATTGTAATTTACACCTTTTGCATTTTTTTTATATACCTGTATTTATCACAAATGTGTATATGTAGATGTCAGCAACTTCCAAAAGTTTACTAACACGATTTTGTTTTTCGGTGTCGAGATAGAAGAGTGAGATAAAACTTGAAAAGGTGTACATTTTGATGATTGAGGTTTATATGTGTTTTTCATGCAGATGACTTTGTTGATAAATAACCCACCCCCCTCCCCCGAGAACATTCTAAAATTTAATACTATCTGAACAGTTTAGCTAGAAGTTTACCGATTTTAACCAACGCATTTTAAAAATCATTTTGAAACGTAATTTACAGCTATTATGCGAATTTTTGGTTTCCTTTGTATGTACTTCGATTACTCACGAACTGCTGGTCCGATTGGGACGAAACTTTGATCTTCGTGGAATTTCTCTCCGGTAGTCCGATAAAATTTTGACGACTATGCCAAAACGGGGTGCCATAATCAAAACATAAAATAACTTTATATTAAAACACCGATTACTCAGAAAATGCTTTAAGATTTACATTCTGACTTGACTCTAGGCAGTTATTTAACTATTTGACTGTATTGTTGTCACGCAAAAAGATTTTAGAATAGAACAGTGATAATTTTCAAACTTTTAATACAATTAATTACTACACATGTTACGCAATTTTACTACAAATTAGATTTGATGTTACGTAACATAACATAAGAAATCATATCGATATGAGTTCTTGAAATGTGAACTTTAAAGTTAGCGCAACACACAACACATACAGATGCGACTTAATGAGCAAGATGCATTGCACCGACTTCAAACGTACACATCTTAAAAACACACATCAATATGATTTCATAATTTTAAGTACCGTAACATTAAATTCCTGAAATTTTGATTTTATGGTACGTTCTATTTATTGAACTTAATGTGGGCATTCAAGAAATAATGATTTTGTTTGTGCAGTAGGCCTACTGTAATCACCAATCAGTAGATTCGTCTAATCATAGTAGATTCGTTGTGGAAGATTGGTCACTGTCACGTCACGTACATGATTTTGTACTATGGACACTTAGTGATAACAGAACTGTTCAATGTGACGAATTGGGAATTGTGGAAGTATCATCTGTAGTATATACTAACATAAAAGCTTAGGACTTTTTATTTAAAACAGTTTCAGAAAAACTAGTTTTGACTCGAACATGGGTTTGGGTGTCCAAATGTATCTTTTTTTTGTGTATGTCTTTTTTATTGTCATCATGCATTTAAAAACTCGCATAGAAAGAATGATTTAGTTGAACCGAGTGGAGGATTGGTAGAGTGGTCACTTTTTGGAGGCAATGATCCAGTTAAGCCTTTGGGATAATCGAACAGTGAAAGCAACAAATACAGTAGGCTACATGACAACTTCTATTAACGACGAGAAGTGAAAAGTTTAAATTTCTACATGTATCTCGTTTCAATTTCTATCTTGTTCGCGGACAGTGAAGAAGTACAATTTTTGTTTGTACAACAAACGATGCTTCGAGATTATACAATCTGTGTTGCATGTGTTTATATATCGTAAATGGGCAAAGTTATTTCCACGTGGGCTAACTGGATATTAAAAAAACGCAAAAGATGTGGGATAGCGGAGCAAATAACGATGAGTTCTGCTTTAGAATGCACGAATGGAAAGAAGAAGAAATCAATTGTTAACATCTAAGTAAAGAGCTCTCGTATTCTAGAATTATTTTTTTTTTTGAGTAAGCAAGTTGCCCCAACCTAAATGTGTACTATATATAGTAGGTCAGCGTGTAGCCACAAACTCATGTTAACCCAACTGTGAAACCACAAAAATTTGGTTGTTTGGTCGGTTATTTAAAAAATGTTATTTAAAAATAACATTTGTAAATCAATGTGCATACGGAATATCTATACAAAAAAAGTGAAAAAAAGTTTGGCAAACACTTGATTTGAACAAGTTTGACACAATATTCCACACAATATCTTATGTGAGAAATGAAAAATGTAAATGCTGAACTTATTAAAATTAGATTGTATTACTTGTAAAGTAGATAGCCCTATAGGCCTATGTATAAGTATATTATAACTAGCTGAATGAAAAACTAGTGCACTTTATACTAACGTTAAACCCTCAATATTTGCCTCAAAAAACTCGTTTTATATTGAACATAACGCTGAATTCGAACAGCTCAAAGTTTTATAAATCTAAATAAAGCCCGTGTACGCGTATACCGGTATCTATATACTTTGCCCTACTTTGCACAATTATGATATACAGTATAGGGTGTTCACATTAAAATGAAATCTAAACATTTTAATCACATATAATTTGAAGGAGAATACATATATAATCAAAACCAAATATGAAGATGGTAGTAAACATACCTTGCGTACGGTAGCTTACTAGTTTCATAAAAAAAATACGTCAGTAAACCTTTACACGGGCGCCTCTGGTAGCGCAAAGAATGTCCATGCGGTAGTTTCACTCACGCCTGTATTTTGCGACATTTTTAAAATCAGAAACGTTTGAAATTTTAAAACTGAGTTAGAATGCCTCCTACTGTATTTAAGATGTTTCTATAGTTCTAAATTTTTCGAACAAAAAATGAACAACAAATGAAACACGTGTATTTCATACACTCGTTCACCAACCATTGCCTGTGTCTATTCCCTGAGACATTTTGGAAAATGACTGACTGCAGCGCCACTGTGGCTCTGACGTGTACAACAAAATCCTCACAAGCTTTCAAGTTTCTCCTTCCGTTCCACCAAGAATCGCATTTGTATAACATGTTATGAAACAACAAAAAAATGTACTTTCCAAATATTTAGATCTCATCGTGGACACCCCATATAACATAATTTACAAACGACTACCATAAAACACACCTTCGATGAAAGGGATGTGTCGGAAGTGTACACTATACAAGGTATATGGAACTCCAGTCGCCCTTGTTCACACCCTTTGAACATGCCAAGATTGAAAAGAAAAAAAATTAAATCCTGTTCGATTCTGTTACATCTGGTTTATAATCTAGTTCACCACCATCAACGTTGTTGCACCAGCATCCGATTCGAACGCGATTCCCACGCAATCGAACAAGTCGATGTGCAACAACAACCACCACAAATGCTGTTTTAATGTTGTACATCGACCAAGGTCTTTGGTTTTTTCCTACAGAACATTCTTATTGGACAAGTGAGTCCCATAGGGATCAGGGATCGTGGCATGAGGGAATGCGATCCACAACTGTTGGAGGTGTATAAAAGGTGATAAGATTCGCCAAGGTGATCTACCTTCAACTCTTGTCTCTTCGGTATTATTATTATTGTTGTTGTTGTTATTATTCCACGCATCGGTGGGAACAAATAAAGAACGAGGAATGCGTGATTATTTTAACTGTTTTAATAAATTAAACTGGTTAATTAACGTTGGGTTAGAAAACGGTAGGTGTGGTTTGGAAATGAATTAGGTGTAAAAAGTGTGGTTAATTACAGATATCGTAAAGAAAGAAGTCACTTTTGCAGACGCTTTTAATGGATTGGAACTTGGGAGGCGTTTTTAATTCATACTCTATATGTGTGTGTGTGAGAACTATCAATTAGATTTTTATTTTGAAAGTGACTCAAGGAAGTTATGGAAATTAAAAAAGTCTTGATTAGTGGATTTGAAAAAAAAAATTTTTGAAAGAATTTTTTAAAGCAATTGTTCTTTGAAAGAAAAAACAAAGGCTAACTATTTTTTTGTTCAGTTTTAATTTTCGCTCTTTTTTTTAGCATTTTATTCCTTTTTTTGCGTTTAAAATATAAATTTGGTATTTGTAAAATATAGTTTCAGTTACAAAAATTTTTATTTTTAAATTATAAACTATTATCTTATAAATACACTTTTTTAAGTTTAAATACATTTTGTTAAGTGTTCAAAATTGAACCGGATTTTATCTGATACGGAAAAAGCTAGGGCGCTAACGTACTTGTGGCCAATAAATTCAAGCTCAAATTTGAACCCTCAAATTATAATTTTGATAAAAATTAACAAAATCACAACATATACAACATACACAAAATAACAAATACATTACAATGCTTTTAAGCATACTTTTTATATATTATATATAGATTTACTATATATATACAGTACATATATATATGCAGAAATATCATTTTTGATTTATGCATGCTTCGATTTATGCGAAATTCAGTTTATGAGAATTAAAACTTATGCAATCTGAGTAATTTCGATATTCAATTTATGCGTGTTTTGAGTAATTCCATTTTTTTATTTCTTCACGGTTTGATTAATACTAATTTTGATTAATGCGAATTTTGATTTATGGAAAATTAAATTTATTATTATTTTTTATTTATTTATTTAAATTTAATACAGTGAAAAGTAACTAAAGCAATGAAAACAAATGCTTTCAAAAGTTGTATAGTTATGCGATCGTTGAATAATTAGATATTTGATTTATGCGAGTTTAATTCCATTTTGATTTCTGCAATTTTCGATGGCAATTTATTTATATATACTATTTTTTTTTACATTAAGACTTACGCAGTTTTCATTTATGCGAAGGACACGCGGTTCTCGTTTTATGCGTTTTTTGGTACATTGAACTATACAGTATATTCACAAAAATGACTAGATGGTAGTATACGTTCAATTCCCAGCTCACTCACAAGTGAAGATAATATAAAGAGTATAAAATTGTTTTCAAGTTCAAATATATTATATTGAGTGCTAAAAATCAAACCGGATTTTGTTTGATGCGCAAAAAGAAAGCTAGCACGCTAACGTACATAAATTCCGCTTAAAATTTGAACAGCACTCAAATTATTTGGTAAAAGTTAACATAAAACTATTAAACTTGTCTTTTAAAATACTATTCTTATGAATAGTGTATAATCTTCTACTCGTATACTTTGTATATACAGTATTAGATACGTCTTCACGTATCTAACACGTATAGTAGTTAGGTCTGTTACATACAAGGAATCGTTTTAACATATTAAAACGTTTACAGTACTGTTTTTATTTTATTTTATTTTTATAGTTTCAGGGTTTGTGTTGTTTGGATGTACGGTTTGATATACCAGGGTTAGTGAAGGTCAAAATGCAATGAGCATTCTCTTTTATTGCTTGGTATCTTGCTTTTATGTTTCTTTAAGCTTCTTTTAAGTTTCTTTTGACTTTCTTTTGGCTTTCTTAAGTAGAAGGCTAGTTGGTAAAAAAGTTTTACTAACCGCTATCCCAGAAAAGATGATTCCACATCTGTTACAGTATTGTTTAACAATAGCCACTAGAAGTAACAAATCGACTAACAGTTCCTTGGGAATTATCTTAAAACGAGAGTAATTCATCGTAGAAGTGATTAATTTCAGTCACTTAACCATTGTTTAAGCTATGTTAACTACAGCTTAGCTTACTAAGTTTAGTTTGCTAGCTACAGTATATGTTTAGCTATGAAAGTATAAATAACGATGTTTTTGGTTGATTTTAATTTCAGAAGTAAACAGTCCATTTTTTTGGGAGTATAATTAATGTAACGAGTTTCAATTTGTTTTTAATTTAACAAGGATTTTAATTTTGATTTTTTATTTTTCGTTGTGTTTTTGTTTAGTTTTCATCATGATATGCGAGTCATGATTTTGACATGTTTATTTGCTTAACCATGGTTAACCATAGTTAGACGTGAGTGTTCCGTATTACGTGTATTTATTTATTCAAAGCGTGACGAGGCAGTGTTTTAATCGAACAAACGTGTCTTTGTTTTAGGGTTTGTATTTTAAATAAATTATGCGAAAATATGAAATGTATATACCGCTTAGAATATTTTTATATAAATTTAGAATTGATGTTGTTTCGAAAAAAATTTTTAGTTTGGGTTGACAATATTGTTTTTATAATTATTTACTTCATGTCACGTTGAAATTACTACTTGTTTGTCTGTGCAAAACAAATTTTCGGAAATGTTTTGTTCTTGAGTAGAGGTTACATATTTTTAAATTTTTTAAAGTTAGTTTTTATTTATTTTATTAAAAAAGAAAAAGAAAATGAAGGTTTGCAACATCACCTGTTAATTAAAATTTTGTAAAGGTCACCTGCTGCAATAGCCATTGTATTGGCATTGAAATTTGACATTAACAACGTTGCAACAACTGACGCAGAAAACAAATAAGTTTCAGCTATACATACTTCATCTCGGTATAATCTAAACACAGTTTAAACTATTCATGAAGTGTTGTCCTTGGTTTATGGGAATTCCGTATATGCTATTTTGCTATTATTCGGAAACAAAAAACTTCGTAAGCGATAAAATTTTGTCATTTATGCGATTCCGTGTGGTGATGCACAAGTGACTGAATGCTCTTTCACACCTGCTGTGTTTCTTATACAATACATACAATATGTATGACATCTGTGGCGTACATTTTGGTTCTCATGTTAGGATTGCCCATTGTAGATTTTTCAATATGTTCAATTTATGTGAGGTTTTGCAGAAAATGTAACTCTCACATAAATAGAAGACTATGTACATTGTTCAGCATTATTCTCAACTTGTTTTTCATAAATACACGGTGTACCCAAACTAGCTTTCCTATTTCGTTTCTTAATAACACAAAAAACAAAGATAAGTAGAATGAGATAGTGTTCCATATTACCGTATGTTCGCCATCTGTGAAAGTTACTTTCTTGCCCGTTTCATCTACTTGTTTTTGTGTTATTAAGAATCAAAATGAAAATGATAATTTGTGTACAACCTATATATTAACCAAAAAATATACTGTTGCTATACAAGTACGTGTACCGGATGGGGCAAAACTGTCACCAATTTTCAAATAACGATTTCTCGTGAACCGTTTATGCTAGACAAAATCTAAAACTACAACATGAAATCTAAATTTAATATTTTTTTAATAATATATAACTATGCTAAGGTTTGCATAGTTTAGTGGCAAGAGTCACACGACTATCTTAAAAAAAAGTTGTAAAATTAAGTGATTGTGCAGTCTTTTGTCTTGAGCTTTCACGATGCGTGATTGCAACATTATGTTTTTTTGGATCCGGTCTGCAAATCTGCATCAGTAAGTCAGATGATATTCGTATCACAAACTTGACTCACCCACCCTCCTTTTAGCACCTATTATTTACTTTTCCACTGAACCGTTATGTACTGAACTCCCTTTGTACTTGTAAAGTCATTTTACAACCTTTTTTTTTTAGTGTACCTTTTTTTCGCGCGGTCATTACGGGCAAACTATGAATGCCATAGATTTCAATGGTATATAACTTATATATCATTGGAAGGAAAGATATTGAATTGAGCTGAGGTGACGGTTTTTTGGTCCACCTTGTATAATGAAAAACGTACAAGACATTTCGCGGAAGAACAAAAAAATTAAATTTCTCGATGCTTTTTTTCTATAAGACATTAAATTTAATAATTTTTTTGGTACTCATGAGATCATGAATTAATAAAGACGCCATTAAATAAAAATGACGTTTTAATCACGTGATTTTTTTTTCGAAATGTTTTTCCAAACTAGTAAGAGGTACAATATCGTTTAAGTGATTGATTTATCTCTCTCGAAATTGGAGAAACATGAACCATAAAAATCAAAATGAAATAGTAATTGCAGTAGTATACTAGCTTTTGGTATTCTGCAAAAGTTGTCCACTGGTTTTCAGTTAGTACCTACGCGTATACGACGTTGTTAGCTGCAAATCACGATCTTCACTAATGATGCTCCTAATAGAATATTCACGTGCAGGTTTAAGATAATCTTGACTATTAATTTGACCTTCATAAATTTTTTGTTGGATAGTATAAAAGGCAATATGAAAATTAAAAAACTTTTTTTTAACATGCTATTTCCTTTAGTTTTTGGCCATCAACTTTGCCATCCAAATATATAAAGTTGAAAAGACATGACCAAAAAAAAATATCATACGTGTACACAATATAAAGTAACTGTAAACATAACTGTGTTATATATAAATTATACGTAGGGTATATATAAATAAATAAACCGGAAAGTACCATATATATTTATAAAATAAGTTAGTTTAATTTTTGAAATTTTTTTGTTCCAGTTCAATTATAAACGGCGTATATGGTTGTGTAATAATGGAGCTATGTTGATAATATTATTCAGTAGTTGGAAAAGTTTTGCTGTGTTGGATGTCCTACCGAGATGATGATGATGAATGGACAAGTTCTAGGCACCAACGAGTGAGACGATGCCTATTTTTCTCACCCACGGTTCCATGTTTTCTTTCACTATTAAGGAAAATGAATGGCTGCAAAAAACACCAACAAAAAATAAATTCCAAATTTTTTACCATTTACGTGTGTAATACGCGTATAGTCACATACAGACTCACATAATTTCGTGAATTTTTGTTCTGAATATACCACATATACGAGACCTGTAAAAACCGAGAACGTGTAAGTTATATTTGGTATATTGCATTTATAAAATATACATGTGCTTGAAAAGTTTATAGTAACTATACATAATATACTATGCATATGCAGTATTGTATATGCATATAGTCGTTGCTATGTACAGTATATGTTGGCTTATATATATTGTACGTGCAGACAGGTACAGTACATACAGAACATGCAGATATACAGTACATATACAAGAAGTCTAATTTATTCATGTTTAATATGTGATTATGCTAATATGCAAACAAAAAATCCTCCCGGGTCCTCTTTATAGGCGAGAAAAATTCGGTATTATGCGATTTTGTGTGGTGATGTACAAGTGACTGGATGCTCTTGCACCTTCCACTTTTGTGTGCAAGAGCACCTCCCGCTTTTGAGATTTCGATATACAGGTGTTTCAATATTACGATATATTTAGACAAGGTCATAACTAAAGTAATAACACGGGAACGTACAATACAATGTATCAGCTCATAAAATAACTTTTAAATTTTCATATCGCATCGGCTCGCGATTAATGTTTTGCACATGAACCGTTAAGAAACCCATTATAGCGAAATGATGATGCATTTTTTCAATGGATCGCTTCAGAACGCAAGCTAACTGCATTTGAATTCGTTATGTTATAAGGCAAGTCGCTTGAAAACGTGAATTTCGCTTGAAATCTTCATGTTTTCGTTGAATCGTTTCAAGACAAGCTATTTGCACATGAATTCGCTTAGGTATTATTATGTTAATGGTTTTTGTTACTTAACGATATCAATCTTGACAAATAATTGAAGGACCTGGTGTTAAAGAGTGTCAAGTAAAATTTTTACAATTTCCAGAAAATTTTGTTTAAAAATCTGAACTTGCGTTGCTGTCTATAGACCGGTCTATGCACAAAGAAAAGTTTCCTACTTTTTGCACTAATATTTTTGCACAAATCGCTGTTTTGCTCAAAATTAGGCGTTAGGAAGGTAGAATTGCACTTAACACATTCGAAAATAATATTTCTAAGTCGTTGTTGAAAAAAAATGTTACTTAACACCCTTTCACACCAAGCCCTTAAATCGTTCATTCTTTTTCGCTGATGAGGATGAAAAGACATGAACAAAACATGACTTTATTTTCACGACATATATTTCTCGTAGATTTTCGTTTTCCATCCAAAAGTCTTCGAAACATGTCTCGAAATAAGTGTTGTTTCGTTGTATAGTTCAATAAACTAGTTGGAATTATTCAAACTACTTTATTGAACAAAGTCATTCATACATATTTAACTTTCCTATGTATGAATTTAATTAGGATCGAATACAATGTTAACTCGTAAAGGTGATGATATATTTTTGGACGGTAGTTCACTTTAAAATATTCGAAAGAAAGTTACGTGTAAAGCAGTTGTCATTTATAGCTCTGAGGTTAACAGTTGAATACAAAGATGGTTATTTAACCATTTTTGAGGCCATAAAGGTACGAAAGAATTTTTTCTTCAGCTCTTGAAATAGTTCATTTTCTTCGTGTAAAGGAAGTGTTTACAAATTCAAAAAGAAAAAAACACAGTACGGTACAGTACATAAAATTTAAATTGTATGAAGCTACGTACGAAGATGACGTTATGTTCATGTACGCACATTTGAATATTACGTTTATTATTGTCGTTTTTTTTTGTGGTCGTACACAGTAGACA
Source organism: Cryptops parisi (assembly GCA_034695005.1). Taxonomy (NCBI): domain Eukaryota; kingdom Metazoa; phylum Arthropoda; class Chilopoda; order Scolopendromorpha; family Cryptopidae; genus Cryptops; species Cryptops parisi. The sequence continues at coordinate 15,945 of JAQIWH010000304.1, read as the reverse complement.
GTACTAAACATTGTACAACAAGTATTGTTAGTTTAACGTTAAAACTCCATGACCTCAGTTCCGGTTCGTTGTCATAAAAAAAGCGATGCAAATTGTACCGTAGCCTATTTATTACCACATTTATTTCTTGCTCTCACTCGTGTTTTAAGGAAGCTGGTTACGACGTGGTATATACATTTTACCAAACTCCACTACCAGAATGTTGAAAAGTGTAAAAACCTTTAAAGGCGACAATATCACACGACATTTCATAAGGCTTTTACTTTGTTTTGCCTTCGGATAAGAAAGTTCGAGAAAGGAATTCTCAACTTTTCAACACCTTTCACGGTTTATTCACTTTAGTGGTCATAAATCAGTTAACTCTTTTGCAAAGTTCTACGTTCTATTGATAGGATTATATGTTGAGGTAAAGGGTTTATGTTTTTTTATTAAAGTGGAGAAAACAGCATGTTCAATTTACCCCCCATTGAGGATGAATTATAGTGGTTGCCAACGGTTTGGTGCATAGTAGTCATTTCTTGATGGTTATAGAAATGGTCGTTGTTTTTTATTTATTTTTCATCATAAAATGTAGTTTTACGATACTGTTGAAATGTCGTTGGTGAATGGTTGTTTTTTTTTTAAATTAAAATTTTATTTTGAAGTATGAATTTGTTACCATCTATAATTGGCAATGGTTTTCACGTGCAAGTATGATAATTTATCACCATTAAAGAAAAAAACTGTTTTACCTTACTGGATAGACACACGCACGACGTTTCTCCTCCCACTTAGCGGTATCGTCATGTACAAAAAAGATAAACAAGAAAATAAGAAACATCTGAGTCTCCTTGTACATAACATAATATGCAAATGATTTTTACCATTATAAATGTGTCATGTAATATGAGCTATAAGACTTATACAGGGTGTTTCTAATTTAATCAAATTTTAACAAATGTTACGTACCAAAACAAAGCAATAAAAATCCATATAAACTAGGGTCCGCAACTGCTTCCTTCTGAAATAACGCAGGGTGAAGTCATGTAATTTCATGAGCCTATTATAATCGTTGTAGTTAAAATTAAATTTATTTGGTGCACACGAATCACGTAAAAATTCAATAAATATATAATTTTAGTACAGGATCTCTGAAGAAACAAAGTTATACAAATAAATATGCATTTACGAACCCATGTTTATATGGACTTACTGTATTTGCTTTGCATAGCATCTGTGGTTAAAATTTGACATGACCTTTTAAAAAACAATCATGTAATTCGTTTATTCAGACATCTTCCCTCGAAAAATGTGTAACACAAGGTTCTCATTTAGCTTTCATTCTATATTCAATGGTTACCAATACACTTTTTCAGTTAAAAATTACACTCCAATTTTTTTTACATATTGTATATTAACTACTTGTTCCTGATTAGCTATAATTTCGTACTGCATAGTGCGTAATTTTAATATCAATTAGCATTAAAAATAAAAACAAAACACCTTTATCTAATGATTGACATTGTTGCGGGAGTTTATTGCTAATAACAAAAATTAATAAACGTGTCCTTATTAAGAGGTTGAGACGTATCAAGAAAACGTGTAAACACATAACTGATAAGTGGAACTGGTAATTTTCAGTAGATATATACATACAAATATAGTGCTACCGACTCATCCTAACCGAGAAAGTAGAATGTGACAAGATTAACGATGATCTTTACAAACGATACGTTGGCGTAAAAGCTTTACAAACCGCTCGTAGAAATGGTCCAATTTGGTTTTCTTGGTCTATTTGTTTGTTTGTTTATTTTTTTATATCTTATTTTTATTTTTCTTTTTGTATGAGATGGCCTAGAACGTAAAACTAAATAAAATGGATGTTTTCTTTTAGTTGTTTGGTACATCATCTTGTTGTTTGTTAATGGGTTTTTAGGTCAGAAAAATAAGTGTGAGCACGTCGAATGCGTGCATTTTGAAAATGTACAGTTTTGTAAACTTTATAAGTGTGAAAAAAATAACAGTGAAAATAAGTTTATTTTTTATTTAGAGAAATTTTATTTTCTATCTTGAGAAAAGATCAAACGTACGAAACAGGTTAATGTGAGGGAAATTAATGAATTAGGTTTTGTTTTTTTCTTCAAAACATTACAAAATTATTTGTTGAAATGTGTACATGTTCCGTAATTAGGATTATTATCTGGAATAAGTTTCACTTGGCATAATTTTTAAGGAGGATTCGGAAATTATGATTGTGTTTAGATGGAAAATTGTTCAAAAATTGTGGGAAAAACACGGAAAACGTTGTTTGTAACAACATCTTCATTTAAACTTGTTTATTATTAGTGATGTTTTCTCTTTCGTTTCACTTTTTATTATTTTAGAATGGTAGGAGAAGAAAAATAAGAATTTACGATAATTGCCAAGGATAGTCATGTGTCAGGAATGAAGAAATTTATGCATGAACTTGGGTTGCATTACGCAGTTTAGTCGTCACTCATTGGTGTGCATTCTTGCCTTGCAAATCGCATCCTTTTAGTAGTCACTATCTTGTTGTTTTGTGGAATTGCTAATTTGCAATTCTAAGTTTGAATTTTTATTTTTAATTTATAGTTTTTTAATATACTTTTTTTTTAAAAAATTGTACAGTTCTTATTATTACGCTGTTTTTTGTTTCTTGGAACATGATATAGAATCGTACCTGCATATATCGAAGTAAATGGTTACATAAAATATCGAAGTGGTTAGAATTTAAGGAGCGCACCGACAGAAAAAAATCGATATAAATAAATTTCGATATATATATAATTTGTTTTAAGTATAAGTACATACTCTATGTATTGTGCTGTACTATATATTGCGTTAAGAAACTCATTTCCCAATCAATGCATTTTTATAAATAACATTTTTACAATAACAATTGCATGTGACTGACATTATGCACATGTACAGGTTATGCTCATATAAACACAGTAAAACCTATTAACAGGAAAAATGTGTCAATGTTTTGAAAAAGCATAATACTGTATTTACACGTATGTAATACAGTTTTCTGATGTATTTGCATTTGTGTAGAAAAAATTCTAATATATTGCTGTACAGCAGATTTCGATGATGATTCATTATAAAGGATGATGAAACCCTCGATTTATGCAAGTGTTACGTTCAGAAAATTCTGAATTTATTAATTTCACATCCAACTTAAGATAAAACACATACTGTGCATAAAGTGTTTACAAAAAATAGAGTACCGTACGTATAAATATGAAAGGACCAAACGTTAAGTGAAGTCAATAATATAAAATGTATTTATATAATATTTTTAAAAGTGCAAACATTACGTACGGGTTGATTTCTTTCAAAGTACGCAAAAGTCTGTTGTGGCAGGTTATAGTTTGCGCAAACCTCGCCATCGCTTATTTCAAAATTCGCTTAAAACCCACAACGATTGTAATCGTTGTAATCGAGTGGCAAACGCGCATAAAAGTGAAATTGGACAAAAAGAAAACATCGAAATCAAGCAATATGATAAAATAAAATGTATGGATGACTTTCTACCGAGTCATGAAACGAATATAAATTCTTTACGAGAATATGAGTACGTACATTACAATTATAAAAACACAACAAAAGACCTTTCAAAGTTGATCCCTATCGTGATTTCTGAAAAACTCTTTAGCAAAAAGTCCATGCAGGTCATGATGGAGGGTGTGGTAGCGATGAAAAAAAACTACAGTAAATGTCATTGTACTCAAACGTCCATTGATTTCGAACTTTTGAGTTTGAAGAACCGTTACAATCTTAAGCTCACTCTGCACGAATTTCAATTTATGCACGACGGTTTTAAAAACTAAGAACTCTTGTCAGTCTCGTGCAAAACTGGAAGGACGAAACATTTTTAATTCAAGCAGAGGAACTACAAAATTAATGACCAAGCAGGTGAAAAGTATAGAGAAGAGAATCGGAACAAACTTCTTTATTCGGTTTGCAAATGGTGTACAAGACCAAAACGAATGGAAATGAAGTAATTTGCAGTCAAGACTAGGGATTCGAGAAGGCGAAGAAAAATATAACTACTTAGCTACCACTTAACTATTCAGGCTGACTAAGAGATTTTATTTTCACGTTTCGTGAGTTGTGTGATGCAGCTTTGGATATTGTCATTCACGATTCCACAACGACTCGTTGAATTTTGATTCATGTACACGACGCTTAAAACTAAGCTCATTACAACCTAGAAAATTATTGCAGTCGCAGAAATTAGAATAATATACAAATGCTAATGTAGAACCCCCCTCCCATCAAAAAAAAAGTGTAACTGATGAAACTTGTTACGATTGTAAAGTAAAACCGTAACAAGGAAGGGCAGTCTAATTACCAAGTTTTCTTGCATTTCGAGTAGTTTACTTGCCTGTTACAAACTTTAAATTGACTCTCTCGAAATAGGATAAGGTTATATTTCAAACGTAATTAACATTTAGCAGAAAATCTTGACCTGGTGTTTACATGATTTACTTTTTTTGCACAGTGTAGCAACCGTTTTATCTTCTCTAGAGGCAATGTATGGATGCACAAAACGCGGATAGGTATGCATATGAACCGATTAGAACGTTAATACAAAGGAGTTTTTGATTTCAATATATACGATTTCGTTAGTATGCAACTTCAGACAACCTCATAAAAGCTCGTTATATGCGAGAAAATATCGTTAACTTGTGATTCTGTGAGTTGATGCACGAGTGAATGAACGCATGTGGACTTGTCACTTTGACTTTTATATCATTATGTGTACGCCACGTGTGCTATATATGCTATTTTATCTTTTTACATTGTACTTATGCGATATTTGATATATAGGACTTATGCGGTTTTCTTTTTATGCGTTTTTGGTACATTGGACTATACAGTGTATTCACATAAACGACTGTAGATGGCAGTGTACGTTCAATTCTCAACTCACTCACAAGTGAAATTAATATGAAAGAGTACAAAAACATAGCATATTTTCGAAATTACTGACTGTCAGTACTAAGCGTTAAATCGTGTACGAAACAAAATAAAACTAAATGAAATTATATAATGAATTGCCATACCAATGACTCATAGTATGAAAATGAAAATGACTCTAAAATATCATTGCAAATACCAACGTTTCTTACGTTTATTATTGTTATTATTATTATTATTATTATTAATATTATTATTATTATTATTATTGAACTTTATTCGACCCACAGTGGTCGTGGAAAAGGAAAAACAATTTTTGTTAAAATGTTGAGAAAAAAACAACTACATTTCTGTTTAAACAAAAAGTTTCTTTATGAGTGGGTAGCGTACTGTTTTGTAGTATTAATCTTAACAGTGACAGGAGACCACCTGTACATATATTATTATTATTATTATTATTATTATTATGGTTAGGCGGCATGTTTGTAGTGTCTTGGCACGTGTTTCATCTTGTTATCGTACTGAACATTCTGCTTTGTTTATGTTCATTGCCTTGAACTAACTTTATATATTTTTGTTGTCATCTATACCATATTAAATGCCAAATTTTTTCATAAAGAAAAAGAACAAATGACATGGGCATCTCTATTAACTGTTTACCATTGCTGGGTGTATGTAGGAGCAGGGTTTGGATGATACAAGTACTAATTATTAGAAGATGGATTCAAAACAAGACTTAAACAGGACTGGGTGTAGCAAAAAAATAAGATTTTCGAACGGCTTAATTATGATGGTGTATAGAGAGAAGGTCGACAGTGAAAACAGGGACAAATCGTTACTAGTAGTTGCTTGGAAGATTTGCGAGAAGACTTGTGACCACAAAGGTCATGGCAATGGTCTGATGATATGATAACTATGTGGAAAGAAAAGCTCATAAAGGGCACTTTCGGCACTGTTAGAAAGGCAAGAGACGTCATTCTAAAAGGTGAGAGAATTGAAACAAGAATTTTTGGAATTTCAAAGTGGCATTTGGAGCTGTGAAATTACATGAATGGAATACGATTTAGAATAATTTGTAAAGGTGAAAATGTTAGAAATTGAAAAGTGTGTTAAAAAGTGTGTACCAGAACGCGGGATTTGAATATCAATAAACTCAATGTCAAGTGGAATGTTCTTAATACAAGTAGTAGGTCGATACATCACAAATTCAAAGCACATTATAGTGTTTGAAGGTTTGAAGTTAAAATGAAAATTTGAGTCCCTGACCTCTCCCGATCCACAGTCTGGTGCTCAACCCACTTAGGTATTGCGATAAATTGAGTGTTTGGTTGTATACGTAGAAGTACTTCGGTGGCATTAACACCTGCTTAACGATGCCATAACTAAAGTGTTATCTGAAAAATAAATTGGCTTATATAACTCCTGAAAGTATGACAAAAGCAAAAGTTCCGTTTAAATAGATTCAGTGATTCGCGAACGTATACACTAGGGCTCTTTACAATGGTAGTACTTTCAGTGACTTAATCCGGTGTTACAATTCAGCGTCGTTTCATTTATTCCAGCATTCAAACTAATAAAAACAATAGAGCACCTAAGAGCTTCCAGTATAGCTGCCGTGTAATGCAGTGTAGTCCTACTTTTACTCATTCTGTAATGGGCGATGATTCGAAGAGGGGGGAAGGGTCTTACTGTGTTACTGTTCTTGTGTCGCGATCTGTATTTTATTTTTCGGACCTCCCTGTACTTTCCTATAAACAAACGTACAAGCTATTTATATAATAGTCTAGATTTTAGACAAACATGTTTCGAAGAATGAACTGCATATTTTACGTAATTTCTTATGTAAAGAAATTGAAAAAAAAGTTTAATGTCAGTTGTAAAACAACTGAAGATTAAGTTTGTACCTCCTATATGTGTGTAAAATTAAATTATGAATTTATATTACAATTCAAATGATTGAAATTATTCATCTAACCGACGACAGAAAGCAAATGAAAAACAAAACAATACTTACAAGATGTTTGGCATATTATTTTACTCGAACTATGTGTTACATAAAATAACATGCGTTTCTGGATGTTTTATCATCCGTTGATAATTCATATTATGATGCAAACATGTGGCTTTATACTCAATAATAACGAAATACAACCGAAAAAATTAGATCAATTTCAAACAAAATATAATTTCCATTTGAGCCATATTTACTCTTATTTTTGGTTACATTCCCAAACAAACAAGTACAATAGTGAAAACAAAATACTTACTACAAAAACGACACAACGTAAGTTAGAATCGAAGCAGAAACCGTTAGTGGTCATCGAATCCAGGCATTGGAAACTTTAAAGCAAAGTCTATAACGTTGGCCTTCAGCACTTTCAGTTTTTGCTTAGTCGAATCATCTTGCGTTAAGTGAGCTTTAAAATCCTTGAGAGATTTTCCTGTTTGAAGAATGAATCATCAGTCGAGAAGATGAAATATTATGTGTACGAAAAAACTTGGTATCAGTTGAATCTTGGAGCATTGGATTGCATTATAAGTCTCCCAAATTAGATGCTATGTTTATTTTGGGGTGACCAATTGCTACTGCTCAAAGATTAACTCGAACGAGAGTTTTGAAAGTTGTTACAAAATGTAAAGTTTATTTGATGGGTTATACCTGTTGCTGCTTTGACGTCCATTGCTATGGTGACGGCTTGGTCGATGAAATAAGCCACTTTCTCAAAATCCTTCTCTTTGAATTGACGCGATGTGAGCGCGGGAGTGCCTGTGAATTCATTTTGTATTAAATTAAGGTGAATTTTGAAAATACCTCATTAAGACCCGTAGCAAACTATGCGATCAAAATATGAGCCAACACTTTTAGGAACGCTCCCTTGTCAATGAGCGTGAATGACACAAAACCAACTTTTCTGTCCGTGTATATTGATGAGAGGGAATTCCATTGCACTCAGCTCACATTTTGATCACATGGTTTGCTATAGGCCTAACAGTAAAAATTTGCTGTTTATGCAGATTATAAGTTATTTTGTTTGTTCTAGTCTAAATCGGAATATTCAAACTTATAACTTCTAAATTACTAAATGTCTTTGGTTGCTAATACTTTTAACTGCTCCTGACAAATTTTGGTGTGACAAGTAAAGCAATTCGTGGACAACTGTATGTCAAGTTAAGACTGACGCCAACCAGTTTTCATTGGTTGTGCATGAAGCTGATTTCCAAGTTGTCTACAAATTGTTATACTTGTCACACCAAAAATTGCGTCAGGAGGCCTTTAAAGTGAGAAACAATAGGTGAAAACTTTTTGTACCCAGACGAAGTCCTCCAGGTACAAGAGCACTCTTGTCTCCTGGACATGTGTTTTTGTTGGCTGTAATATTACACAGATTACACACAGCTTCCACTCTGGCACCATCCATCTTTTTAGGACGTAAATCTAGCAGTAGCAAATGATTATCGGTGCCCCCTATAAACAAAAACTCTCAGTTATTATAGTCTTGAAAAACAAAGATCATTCTTCGACTGCTCTTCACTTTTATTTAATTTTACTTACCGGATACTAAAGTATATCCATGTTTTATCAGCGCATCTGCCATTGCTTTTGAATTTTTCAAAATTTGCACTTGATATTCATAAAATTCTTTAGTTGTTGCCTAACCAAAAACGAAAGATTTGAGATGTTTTTTGGCAATAAATAATATGCACTTAAAAACTATCGTGCTCGTAAATCAATGTACCTGCTTTAATGCCACAGCGACTGCTGCAATGGCATGGTTATGTGGTCCTCCTTGAAGAGAAGGAAATACAGCAAAGTTGATATTCTTTTCATAATCAAATAATATGTCTTTGCCGTTTTTGTCTTTTCCTTTCACTCCTTTGCGGAAAAAAATCATTCCCGACCTGACGTGAAATCAAATCGTATACCAATAAACAAGAATGGCAATATGAAAACACATATTAAAACTAAAAGTAGACCCATGCTGTATCACGGGACATGAGATAGGGGATCCGGGTTAGTAATACAAACTTTAGATTCATAACTACAAAGGTAACATGTTTATACTTTTTACTTTTACAAACCAACTCCATTTACTGACAGGATGCTACAAAAAGCGTTTAGGACACTTACCAGTGCAGATCTGAGTTATTATTATTAATGTCTGAATTAATTAAGAGTGTACCAAATGGATAGCATATTAAATTAAACTGATTTATTACTAACCTAGCTCCACGTAATGTCTTATGGGTAGTAGTTGTGACAATATCCGAATAATCGAAAGGTGAGGGAACAACCTTAGCAGCTACCAATCCACTAATATGGGCCATGTCCGATAACAAAACTGCACCAACTTCATCACATATCTGTTATAGAGAGATCAACTCCATTACATACATGCCATTACATTAATGACACTACATAGAGTACAATATGCGATATTTGAAAAGAATTAGTTCTTACCTCGCGGAAACGTTTGTAATCGAGAAGTCTCGAGTAAGCACTAGTTCCAGCAATGATAAGTTTAGGTCTAAACAGTTTGGCAGATGTTTGTAGATGATCATAGTCGATCAAACCAGTGTTCACCTGTTAGTTCATGGTTCATTACGTTATGTTAATAAATTTGTGTTCGGTATATCAATTCTTACATTTAGCTTGTATGGCATCGATTCGAAAAAGATCGAGGTAGCGGAAATTCTTTTCTGGTCACTCATATAGCCATGTGTTAAGCTGTTGTACAAAACGTGAGAAATTGTTTTTAGAGCAGCATTCTAATATAAGAGAATTCTAATTGATGAAAACTCACTGTCCACCGTCGGGAAGATCAAGTCCCATGATTCGATCATGAGGCTGTAACACCCCAGTGTACGCTGCGAAATTTGCAGGTGAACCTGAGAGAGGTTGAACGTTGACGCCCCATTCGGAAGGGTTGAGATGAAATGCCTCCAATGCTCTTTTCTGACACAACAGTTCGATTTTATCAATCACTTCAGTACCACCATAATATCTAGATTAAATATGTAACAGATGATTAAACAATTACAAAATTGAGTGAAAAAATTGCACAAAAAATTAAATTTTTTTTATTTTCAATACAATTAATTACGGTATACGTTACTCGATTATACTACAAATATTTTGTTTACATTATGAAATTATATAAATATGAGTTTTTAAAACTTATAGTCTACATCTGAAGTCGGCGCAACGCACATTTCTCATTCACGTCGCAATGTATACATATGTGTTGCACCGATTTCAAATGTACGTCTTAAAAACTCATATCAATATAATTTCATAATATTAAGTAACATCAAAACAATTTGTAATAGAATTGAGTAACGTATACCGTAATTGACCGTATTGAAAATAAAATTATTTTATACTTTTCTGGGCAATTTGTGAAGTCAATTTTTTAAGACAAAATGAACACAATAACATTCTTTTTTTTAAGCATCAAGAACTGTAACATGGCATTGCATATCAACAGCTCGGTAATATGCAATATTGAAATATATACTGTATATCACACCCTAAAGTTGTCTTTTCAAACTACAGTATAGAAATTCTAAGTACTTTCGAAGTTCCAGTAACATAATAAATATGGATTCAAATACACTTAACGCATCCTGAAACACGCAGTGTTTTGTATGGCAAGGCAAGTAGAGCAATTTATGGACAACTGTGATGTCAATTTCTTGGAAAGAAGTTCTTGCCCTAAGTAGTTGACAGGTTGGCAAGAAGATCACAACACAGTTGTACATAAATTGATCCACTCCTACACCAAATATTACATGTGTCAGAAAACTTTTAAAATTTAAACTTCTGACAGCATGAATGAAATGAGAAGTATGGCACAGAAGTTAAAGTTTAAATATCCACAAAGCAGAATAAAATAAATTATTACCAAAAATACAGTAACTACATTAAAATACAACAAATTAATAGTCAACTATCACCTTTGACCTGGATATCCTTCAGAATATTTATTATTGAGACACGAGCCAAGGGCTTCCAAAGCAGCTCTACTGCAAAAGTTCTAGGTAATATATAAACAACAACTTTTCAACTACAGAAATTTGTGTTAACGGGGGAGTTAGTAAAATATTTTGCACTTTGTATCATAAACTTTCAGAGAATTAATTACTCGTTATTAACACACTAAAGACGTACAGGACATCACATATAATCATATAACTTGAATCGACCATCTGTTATCTTCTGAAACGAACTTACCTCGGAAGCTATCAATTCCAAACCACTTTTTTGTCGGATTTTTTCTTCTTGGATAAGTTGATGAATTTCTACATCATCACTTGACAAGGTTTCGTTACCAGTCCATGATGTTATTTTTCTAGATAAAAATGCCGTTGCAACCAATGTCCAATCATTGGCATTACCAACCAGTTGACTCTTCACCGGCAACTAGAAACCAAACAGATTTTTCTACATTTGAAATGTGCGCCAAATATTAAAGGTTACACATTTAATTTACAAAAGTTACAAAAACTATACCACCATCAGTTGAAAACCAACTACTGTACAAAACATAACTTAAAACAATAAGTATGGTACTCAAAACCATATGTACCTAATGTGAAATTATAGCCATTTTCCCAATATTCTGACGTTTACATATACTGTATGTTATAGATATAGACAAAACGTGCATTCAAGGGAATTTATAAAATCAGAATACCCACAAGTTTTAGGCAAAGTATTGAACACAAGCTTTTGAAATATGATCTTGCATTCTTCTAGGGCATTTTACAAGATGTCTCTAAAGTCACTATTTGACGAAATAACGGGAATTTCGTATACATGTTTTGGTACTTTCCGGTTAGTGCAAAGTCCAGTCTGGTGTTGCTATTTGCTTGTACTCAGCTATGGGTTTATTTTGCAAGTTAGATTAGGGAGAAAAAAACAAAAGCATACATTTAATGCGTTTCTTTGTTTTTCCTAACCTAACCTGCAAAATAAAACCATAACTAAGTACAAGCAAATAGCAACCCAGACTAGACTTTGCACTAACCGGAAAGTATCCACGCTTTAATTACAAGATTATGCGTGTTTCACAAGACGGACATGTCTTATTATTTGATCGACCGCAATAGAATGATCTAAATCGATCAATATTATTTTATGGAATAGCGGCATGTACTTTAGACCGTTTTTCCACCCAACGTCTCAATTATACTTTTAACTATTTGAAGTAATTTTTTTTATTGTAATTATGCATAAAACTACCACAAAATTATTTGTACACAATTTCATCTGAACTATTTAATTATATATTTTTTTTAATTACATTTGATATTTCCTGATTGAATTTAACGCAAAAGCATTAGAATTTGAAACTATCAGAGAAGATTCACTCTCGCTCTTCTAGTTGCCCGGATAATGCGCATGCGCATTTATGTTTATTTTGTTTGGCGGGAAAAGACGCCATTTGCTTGATTATTCAACTGATTCAGATCGATATTAATTTAATGATTTTTGGTTCTTTGAATGAATATATAAAGCTCAGGTAAGACTATTTAGTCTTACCTGAGCTAATTGAGCATTTAAATTGTTTTCATTTAAATGCTATTGCTTGATTTATTTTTAAATTTATCAAAATTTAATGATCAGCTGTGTATTGCCATTTATTAGCTATGTGTAGGTATTAAGCATTATTGACTTATCACTTGATAAAATACAGTACTGTATATTGTACTTAGTACATTACTGAGTACATGTATAAAAAAAGGCCCTTCAAGTATAAAATCGCAAAAGTCAGTTGTCAGTCTCGAATACGAAACTGTTGAAAGTTGTTGTGCGCCATCTATCATTAATACTTTGAAATCGTAGTATAAAACTCGTATAAAAATTAAAAAGGTGTACTAAACAAGAAATCAGCATAAAACTTCTTCAAATTTTGCAGTTTTGTGTAGTTTTTAAAAGGCTCTTTAAAGTTAATTCCAAACGATGGATTGCCACGAATTAATTCAACTTGTTTAGTATCTTGTATCTTGTTTATCTTAAACGCGTAATAGGAAACCTTACTAATACCACTTACAAAATTTATTTATGCGAGTAGTTAAAAATTAACTACTTAATATATACCAGGTAATTTTGTTATAGATGCATGTCAATATATCAACCTTTTTATAAAAAAAAATTATTTATAAATAAAAGGCTAACAATTCATAATGAGAGATACTCAAATGAGAGATAACAGGATCAGATTCGTAAAAGTTGTATAAAAAGAGTTGTAGTGATGCAAAATATTTAGTGTAAAAAACGGCTTACCGATTTGATGCACGTCGTTGCGAACACGGGTAATCTAAACGAGAACATTGCAGCCTTTAAATGTGTACCTGTCCTTACTATAGAACTCTGCAAAGCAAAGTGTGTGCTGAGCTGAAGTGCCAGGTCACCATCTGAATAGGTCATTAAGCTATCGACCTTGAATCTTATAAAGTTGGATAGTAAAAATTCATCATTAAAATTTTTATGATGAACGAAAATAATACGTATTGATGATGAGTATTCGGATATAGGTTGTTGGTTTGTGATCGGATGCGAAATTTTCATAAGCTTATTTTGTAAAATATCATATTCAAAATTGCACATGTGTAAAAGTGTTTGCTGAAAATGTATGCATACATTTGCTTTAAACATTGATTCGAAGAATACAGTATGTACCAGTTGTGTACAGGATTTAAGTGGTATGATTATTGTGTCTAGAGCACACACAACTGTTAAGGAAATTGCTTATCGAAATTCAATGCTGTTTCAAAGCATTAATTTAATTATCCATTTTACAGCTGAATTGAAATAGCAGTTTCAAATGTTAACTTCATATATACTGGTGGTTGCATTACCAGTTATACCAGTTTTCTAGGATGGACATTTATAGAGTTGTACATGGATTTGAATGCTATATTTGTTTGAAACTAAGTACACATTTTGATAAAATAAAGATTAAGTTGACCTAACACTGTAGGTTGCACCAATATTTAATAAAAAAATAAAAGTGTAAAATAGATAATTTCAAAGCTAATATAATTATTATTGAAATTTAAAAATCATCTAGTTTTGAAATCCTGTACGTGGCGATACTAGAGTAATTAAAATATTTGCTGTATATTATCTTAAGTCTCAAGATAATGACACAAGTTTTGAAAGTGCATTCAGCATTGTGTCAAAAAAATTGATGTTACAATTACAATGCTAATTTCCCATTGAACTGCTTGCAGAATATTTTGAAGCGAAAATCTCCATTATGTAATAAGGGTGTGAAGAACGCAATTAGTTTCATTACTAAAGTCTGGAACGTTTCCAATATTAGGATTGTTGTGTTTGTCTATGACAGCCACAAAGATATAAAACAAACCATTAAAATTCATTGCTTCTAGCTTGATACATTTATACTGTCAGGATAAAGAAACTTAATATTTGTTACTTACTGGAAATATTCATATAGATCATGATCTTACAATACAGTATACAAACTTGTATTTCTTTCATATTGTAAAAAAGATTTTCATGGGTAGAACTTCTAAAAAATAACTTATACAAAATATACACCAGTTCAATTAACATGATTAATTTTATAGGCCTCCTGATACATGCAATTTTAGATATGCCAACTTGTTTACAAATGTGACGTCAGCTTCTTCCCCCAACCAATGAAAACTGGTTGGAAAGAAGCCGACGTCGCAATTATCCACAAATTGCTCGAGTAGCTATACCTAAAATTGCGTGTCAGGCAGTCAGAAACTTCTTTTAAGCAAAATGTTCTGTTGTAACTATGAATCTCAATTTATTAACTGTTCATGTTGTATGCAATGTCAAATTACTGTTGTATGTCTTTAAAGAAACCTTGTACATTATTGATATCTCCAACATTAGTCAGTCCTTGAATTTCCATTAGTTCAAAAGAGTTGCCTGAATTTCATGTTCATTACCATGGTTCTTGAAAATTAATTTATACCGTAACTACTAAATATATGGTGGTCACACGATTTACAGAATATCCATATGAATAAAGGAAATAACATTTTAGCTTTGCTTATATAAAAAAAAAAAGCCTTTTAATCATATAAATTTAGCATTTAGCTATCATGCAATACGTTTATCTAAAACGAGCTCTTCCTCAGGTGGTAAGGGTGCAAAGAAAGATTCAATTCTGTCGTTACTGAGATCTTCCAGCTTGGAAGGTTTCCATCTAGGATTGTTGTCTTTGTCTACAATAACTGTAAAGAACAAAAAAACCATTAAATGTATTGCTTCTAAATTGGTACACAAGTTTGATGAAGACTAGGTCATGAAATGGTCTTTACCAGCTCGGACACCTTCATAGAAATCATGATCTTGCAGTACACGAACAGCAACCCTGTATTCCATTTCCAAGCATTCTGCTAGCGATTGTTTTCGTTTTCCTTCTCGGATCAGTTTTAACGTGATTTTCATCGATGTGGGAGACTAGAAAAAGTTGTAAAACACTAATTAAGAATGTCTGTTACATCAATTTCCTGAAATTGAATTATCACTAGTTTACCATTTTCCCCAAGATGTTGTAATGCTCTTGAGCCCAGCTTGATCCGTCACTCTTCAGCTTATCCAAAATTTCTTCCACGGAATCAAAAGCAAAGTTTTGGTTGATCCGATCTAGATGCGGTTCCAGGATAAAATCTAGTCTTCTATTCTGACTCTAGGATACAAAAAGCAGAAATTACAAAGATAACCACTGTTAGTTGGGAGGGGATATTGTCCAGGGGATATTATCCTGATACCAGCAAATCATAGTCAAGACTGCTGTCTATTATACTGTATCATTATTTAATATTGGAAGGAAATGTTGTTAAAACTGAGATAATTATAAGCCTTTTAATATACAGGGTGTTTCACTTCAAGTGTATCAGTGGAATATCTCACTTAGCAGATACATCAATTATAGTCATATGCAGGGCCGTGCAGAGCCAGTAATAGGCCCAGGCCAGCTGGAAAATGTAGGCCCCCATTTCAAACTGCCCATT
>JAQIWH010000303.1:0-56520 GCA_034695005.1 Cryptops parisi | reverse complement strand
GTTTTTAGATGGTAGAAAAACACTAATCCGTTATATTGGGAATCGGATTTCCTCTTCATTCGATTATTGGTGGTCGCGTCTGGAATTTTTTTATGGGGGTAAAGGGGATGGGTAAATGTTGGTGAAAAATACATATCAATATTCTATACACTGCGATTTTGTTTACAAAAAAGTTGATATATTAAGACATGTTTGAGAAATTTGTGTACTTAAGGATTGGATATTTGTCCAGCTTGTGGCGCTAGTGACATGGCGTGTTGTTTTTAATTTACCTAAACTAGTCTCTATGGGTAGAGTAGAGATAATATTATTTTATGTCGAATACCAACCGAAACTGGTAACTACACCTATAGAGACTAGTTTAGATTAGCCTACATTAAAAATGCTTTTTAAGCATACTCTTTATATACTGACATACAGCGTCCGCCATATCGATTTTTAATCAACAACATATAGACAGTGACACTCGTGAAACTAAGAAGCATCCATGGACACTTCATTCATCAAAATCTATCGAACCATTTAGCCTGTAGGAAGATCTAAAGAATAATGGATATATAGCATGTAGCGTCCGCCATATTGGTTTTTCATTGACGCCATGTCTCATATCTCATTGATCGCCAAAACCCATCGAGTAGTCTTGTTTTTGTATGTAGAAACTCACAACTCACTCACAAGTGAAGCTAATATAAAAGAGTATAAATTACAAGTTTAAGAAATTTACAAGAAAAACGACGTAAGACAACGCATTGATCACAGTTTTTGTAAAAACATGTTCGTTTTGCAACAGTAGCGACCCAAAGAGTGTGTTGGAAAAGCTCGCGGATCTAGGGATCTAAGACTCATGGGAAAATACAAGTTATAGTGTGACAGAGTATAAGACTTGAGCACAGCTGTGGTGGACGTTGGAGATTGGATGGAATAATAATAAGTAGAGTTTTGGGTGTTGGGAATGGCGTGACTAATGGATCTCTGGTCGGTTGTTACAAATCATTGTCAGTTGGAATTTGCTTACAACCACTGTAAAGTGATGGATGGGTGTGGGCTCAAAATGGACGCGTTTTGTGCGAGGAATTTTATTGGTCCATCAATTTTTACGATATATTGTTCGTTTTTTCCTAAAAACATCCGTGAGTATCGTCCGTCAAAAGTGCGAAATTATTATTATTCCCAGATGATGTTTACATTGATATTTTTCAGCACTTTTAAGTATCGAGTTTGTAAGAATGTAATTTATTAGGTGATAAAACGTGAAGCAAGATTGATGTTTGTGATTCGGTTAACGATAGTTTTAAATGAAATCGAAAATCCTGATTCTCGAACATCAATTTTCAAAATTGTCCATTTGGATGTTGGAAATGGAAATAGGTTACGAAAAGTGTCGCATTGAAGTTAATAACGTATGTTGAAATTCACGTGACAGGTGTCAATGCCAATATTGTAACCTGTGTATACAGGGTGAATCTAGACTTATGGCAATGACATAAATCCCATTAGCTCAGTTATAAAAAAAAATTCGTAATTTTCTAACGTTGTTCCAAAATGTTGTTACTACATTGGATACTAACAAAAACTTGTCATTATCATGGTGATTCGTAGAACGATGAAATCCACAAATAAATCATTGTTTAAATTATCGTTAATCGAGCGAGCGCTCAATTTGTTAAAATGTCGTTAAACGAACTATCGTTAATCGAATTGCGTAGACAACAGTCACACTGGTTTTTCATGTAACAAAAATCAATTTTTTTTTATTATTATTTTGCAGACCAAGGGTCTAATACACAAAAATAACAAAGGAACAAATACACAAGAGTTAAACTTATTAGACGAATTAAACCAATAAAACATACGTCTTTAAAATTTTAGTTCACTTTATAATGAAGTTTTCAACTGCAAAAATTAGTTATTAATCGAACTATCGTTAATCGAACTACGTTACTTGATTAATATCGTACCGAATCACACCATTAATTCAATAACATCTTAGGTGAAAACTAGTAATTGCCTGTCAAAAATGACGGGAATTTTTTTTTGTTCTCATTACGCAATTCATTGTTTTAACTCATGTTGCTTCGCAACATTCGTTAGTTAGAGTGATTATTTCAGTATATATCTCACCATTTTCACACATGATAGCGCTTTCATAGCTGATGTGGAAGAGGAAGAGGAGGAAGAAGAAGAGGAACGCTCTTGTCTTTTATTAAAGTAGATAAACATCCCTCATTTAGTAAGTAATGCAACCATGAATTCGGCCATCGTAACCAAACTATCGTTAATCGAATAACATCATTAAAATGACGTAACATTAATTTGTATTTGCTATATCTTCATTAAAAAAATAAATGATATCCATTTTATTATACTTTTATCCTTTTAACACTCAACCATCCATCGTTAACTGAACCATCGTTAAACGAAAACCGAGATAAAAAACAAAACAAAACCAATCCAAACCGTTTCAACAAAAACTTCAAAGCACATAACACCACAAATCGATTTCCAACAACTCAACATTCGACAATCATTAAAGGTTAAAACGATGGATAAAAAAAAGGAAAAACGAAATAAAAATAACGCCAACAGGGATATAAAATCCTTTTTTTTTTTTGAACACGAAACACATCCAATAGCAACGCTAGAGTCGGTTGAAAGGAAGAAGAGGGATATGGGGGGTTAAATAGCTCGGGCGAGATAGGAAATGGAATAATAAAAGATGGGTTGAAAAACCACAGAGGTGCACCTAGGGAAAAGGATTAAGGAGGGGGATCACAGCACCCACAGGTTGAAAGGTTTCAGGTTCGTGTTCCAATGGCCAAGTGATTTGGTTGCATTTTGTGGACTAAAGCTTGGACCTGGGCCATGATACCGCAAATCAAATACAGGGTGAGCCTAAAGAGCTTTCCAACAAATCCGCGCATACAGATGAGCTCATTTGAAAGCTAACCGAGACACAAAATGGGGGTTTGATGTTTCCTTTTTTCCCCTGGAAGGAATAAAGTGAAAAGGGGAGGGATATGTAACTTTGGTCGTGTTTTTTTTTATCTTTATACTTTTTCCGGTTTTGAAATTGTAATTTCCATACGATTTAGCATTTTCTTCAGGGTTTTTATATTATTTTGCTGTTTTGTAAAGAAAAAAATGTGCGTGTATGCAATAAATATTTAATGTGCATCGTCATTGCTGTTTTGCATCAAAACATGCATGTCATCAATTTTCATATCATATTTTTACAGTGCTAAAATGTAACTTAAAAGCATGCACTTAAACAAAAATCTTTTGGGTGAGCATTAGTGTGAGTCCTTGGAATTTTTACATAAAAACTACAATATATTTGAGCTTCTCATTTTGTGTAAAAATTATATATGCATCTGTATTGGCGGAAATAAACCACAAAACTTGCTAATACAATATCTGAATTTCATGGGCGAAGCTTAACAGTATTTTCCGAAAATTTTGATATGTTGTATGTTACGTTGCACTTGAAGACAAACAAAAACTTAAGAAGCGGTTTCTGCCCCCAAACATTTACAGTATAATACAAATAGTTTAACTTCAAATTTAATTTTAATTTTTCCAAAACTTTTAGCTCTCTAACTAATAAATACAAAATTTCCACTTTATACAACCCATTAATGATCATTTAGATCGTTTTAAACGATAGTGCACTGATAGTGCACTTCACTTTTTTGCACTTTTTGAATTAATGCATGAAATGAGGCCACTAAGTCATACATAATCTAGGAATGAACTATGAATCATATCGCTGGACCACTTAATAATAAGAATTATCCGGATCTGTGAAGTATATGTGTGTCATGGACGCTTAGCTCCACCCATCGTGCAGGATCCTCCATCAAGTCAGCTGTTATTGGTGGTTGTTAAAACCAGTCATGCATCCTGTCACTAGACGGAGTTGGTTGGTTGGAAAGTGCAAATATGTTAGTTTTGTAGTTAATAATCAAACGTTTGTATTACTAATCCTGGCTATCTCATACCCCTGTGCTACAGCACGGGTCTACTTCTAGTTAGAAAAGGTCACACCACAGTCAATGATTACAAGGCACGATGAACCAATCAGAGCGACCTTATTATGGACAAAAACATAAACGTTAAAAAAATAAGCGTTTTCGCAAAACGAAGCGTTTTGACTTAGTTCGGTGTGGTTTAAGACGATCCATTTGAGATCCATGTGGTTTAAGACGAAGCTTTCTTACATCTACAAAAAGCAAGTTCTAACATGTTCAAGCAAGTTCAGACATGCTCCAACTTGTCTTATATTACACTATCATAAACGCTTTTAAAAAAAAAATCACGATTGTCACGTGGTTTATACCGTATACACCAATACCAAAAATAAAGATTTTTACCTTTTCTAAACAAAGCGCTAAAAAAACTCATCTTTATATAAGCCATTATAAAGATCATTTACTCTCCAAAAATAAATCCCCACATTTACAGAAGTCGAAAAAAAAAACCCTAATCGTGCAACACTTCCCAACTTCTCCATTTCCGTTCATCTTAAGATTCGGTAAAAGACATGATTTACTTTCTTTAACTTCATCCCCCTTGAGGAAAAAAAAACAACAAATTTCCCCCCTATAACGCGACTTTTCATCCTCTCTTTCGGTGGTATATATCGGTTTACTTGTAAAGGAACCATCTTCTTCACTTTTCTATTTCCTGATGTCATAAACCCCCACAATCCCTTTCACTACGTTTTTTTATTTTTACATTTCACCGGGTATAGCGCTGTCTTTTTTTTTGGTAAAGTTCTTCAGGCTATAGACACACAAAACGCACTATCTTTTATCACTCTACTTCATTCTTTTTTTGGAAAAATAAAAAAAGAGGCACCCTGTATTATGTGCTCTTCGCAAATCGGTTGTCATTTTTCTTAACTTTTTTTGTGCGTGGGGAGAAAAATATATCTTTAATTCATATCAATTGAAACAAAGTGACGTCACTCAAAAATATAATCGTTTTCCATGTTTGCGTTTTTAACATTAGAGCGAACGAAATGTTGTTTTAAACGTTAATAGAATGAAGTCTTTAACATTACTGAATCTATTAACATTCATAATGATAAATCATTGAAGTAATACTTAAATCGATAACAGGAAAAAAATACATAGGCTGGATTCGTTTTAAAACCGTTGAAAATACATATCGTTAATCGAATAGTATCGGTGAATTTATAAAATGTACATTTAAAAAAAGTAATAATTCACTCAAATTAGTTAAATCGAATTACGGTAAAAATGTATGGTGGTAAAATCTTTGATCGACATATCGTTAAACGAATTATCGTTAATTGAAGCATCGTTGAGGCGAATCATGGCATATCCAAACTATACTTTTAGTTGAACACGATTTAATCATTCATTAAACTGTTGTTATACCAGACACAACAAACACTAAAATAATTAAATCGAAATTTCGTTAACCAAAATATTAGTACATAAAATCTCCCATTACATAAAAAATAAATTTCATGTCCTTTTTTAGCTATGGCAATGTTTTCATTAAGGAATACTTTCAAACAAATGCCATGGAAACGTTCCCCTTTTGTTTACAATCCACTTCCCCAAACATTTCGCAAATTCACGACACAACGTGTATTCACTTTAAAACATACTCTTTTACGTACTAATCTATTAAATTCAACTCAAGCACTCAACGAAAAATATTAAAATAAAAACCAACGCACATAATAAATTTTAAATTCCAACGAGCACAAAACTTTTAAGTAATCAGCCCCAGCCAATTTCCACCAACGTCTTAAAGCGAATGCACCGTAACACTTCAGTTACTTTCTTACAATAAATATATACACTGTGAGTAGATAGTTATATATACTTGAATATACTCACCACAGTAACTGTCAGTTTACCCCCCCCCCTTCTTTCTCTACTTTTTCCCCTTTAAGTTAATTTTTATTCTGACGCAAATTCTATCACCTGATTCACACTCAACGCGCCTCGCAGACTGAAAAAAAAAAAAACCAACTGTTAGTACTATTACTTCTATCTATCGCTACCTAGGGTTTATTTACGTTCATAAAAGCGTAATAAGAGGGAGTTTTATGAGACGATTCTTCGCGTTCAACCAGGCGCGACGTCACACTTTTAACGCAACTATTAGTTACACCTATTCGCGTAATGCGTTTCTTATTGCTCGCGATTTCCCAAATGATTTCTTTGTTGCCACTTAAAAAGAAAGTTTTGCGTAAAGCCCCAATATACTTGAAGATTCGGTAATTTGTTTTTTTTTGTTTGTTTGTTTTTTTTACGAAAAATAAAACCGCATTGTTTACAACGTTATAAAGTACCCCGAAGGCTAAGAAATTTACATGGCAATAATTTTAGAACCAAACAAAATACGTTTTTTGTGTGCAATGAAATCGCTTCTTGGAGCTGTTACGAACCCAAAGCTTCAACACAATTTAAACACAAAATGAACAAATTGAACGTGTTTGAAAAACTTTTCAGTATGCAGAGAAACTTTCCATAACGCGTTTAAGTTATGAAGTATAAGTATTAAGTTACTAGAAATTAACCCCCGTGGTTGGTATAGTAACCACGGGGTGGATAGATTACTATTAATAAATTATATAGATTACGATTAATAGATTATATTTATGCAGTTCATTCATTATTGTAATTTGATATGCATTTCATTGTTGTGAATCAAATTTAATTTGCGTTACGTTATGCAGTTTCGTTGTACTATCGTGACTAACATGTAGTCTGTGAATAACGCTGACGCAACGTAATAAACTTAATGTTTATTAATACTAATGTGAAATTTTCAAGTACAGGGTGTTCACAATGAAATCTAAACCACATAGTAATTTTCAAGTACAGGGTGTTCACATTGAAATCTAAACCACATAGTAATTGTCAAGTACAGGGTGTCAGTCCACAATGAAATCTAAACAACATAGTTTGAAGAAAAACATGTATATCACCATAACTGAATATAGAGATAACAGTAAACATATTAAAGTTTCATAAAACTAGCGCTAAGAATGTCCAGGCGGTAGTCTAACTCACGTCATGGTTATCTGCAACATTCCCCCCATGTTGAAAATTTATCAGAAACGTTTAAAATTTTCAACTTAAAGTTAGAATACTTGAAATGTTTTCATCGTTAAAAATTTTCCAAACAAAAATAAACGAAAAAAAAAAACAACACGTGTTTCCAGTCTACGCAATCATCGCCTGTACATAGTCACTCAGAGTCGCCATTTTAGAAAATGACTGACTGCAGCGCAACTTTGGTTGTGACACGCACAACAAAATTTTCACATAAAATTTGAGTTTCAGTTTCCGTTCCACCAAGAATCACATTTGTACAGTACAACCTGATATGAAAAATTAATGGAGTTTCCAAATGTTTAGATCTCATTGTGAACACCCTATAAGTTAAGTCCAACGAAATGCGTTTTCTACACGAAGTTCCTGAAGACTTTTGGACGTTTAGAAATAATACAA
Organism: Cryptops parisi; assembly: GCA_034695005.1. Taxonomy (NCBI): domain Eukaryota; kingdom Metazoa; phylum Arthropoda; class Chilopoda; order Scolopendromorpha; family Cryptopidae; genus Cryptops; species Cryptops parisi. Next base: position 49,024 of record JAQIWH010000303.1, on the reverse strand, counting down.
CTAATTAATTGTACAATAAACACCATTGTTTGCAACGTTTAAGTATCCAAAAGATCAAAAATTTTACATAACGATACTTTTTAAACTAAAAAGTTCAAGTTTTTTTGCACCGAATTCGCTTCTTGGAGCACTGCACTTCCGAAATATATAGACAAACAAATTTAAATACAATTCTACAAATTAAAGAGAACTTTTCAGTATGCAAAAAAAAAAAAGAAAAAAAAAGTTTTACAATGTTTAGTTTATGTAACCTTTTAAATTTTCATTCGCAAAGTGAACGCGAAATTCCCGAGAAAAAGCAATTTCCAAAGAAACTTCCCTGAGACTTTCTAAGATGGTGTAGAAATGAATGCAACTAATTAATTGGAAAATACGATTGTAAATGTACGCTTCTATTCACCAACTTGGGGAGGGTAGATTTAATTTTCTTAAAAGTGTGTGTTGAAACTACTAAGTTGGTGGTTAACGAAAATCGATTCTTAAAGAAGAAGCTTCGGTTGTCAAAGACATCCAAGTTCTTGGAAGATGAAAGTTTGGCAACGAAGACGCGTTTTCATTATCATTTTGCGGCGATAGACAACAACAACAAGAGCAGCAGCAGCAGCCACTCGTAATAACAAGAGCATACACATGACACATCTCGATTCATTAAATATTACTTAATAGGCGGTAGATGATAAACAGAGTCGCTGTCAACACTCATCCCATTAACCAAGTTCCGTTTTCCGAAATCTCATTACCAGACGACGCAATTTCAATTATTTAACAACAAATTTCCGGCCCACCTGAAACCGATACGACGAACACACATACCACCAGTGGTTGGCATCGCCAAACCACTCATTGCATTCTACAGATACCGGATTTGACATTCCTCATCATTTTCCTATCACTAACATGTTTCTAACGAGCTTTTCGCTCAAAACGAGACGAACATCCATTCATGCCAAAGATGTTCCTGATTGAATGCAGGTTTCTCTCTTCACGTCCATGTTTCTCAAAACGCTATCACCCTTGTATGTACATCATCATTGTTATGGAGCATTGCCGACAATCCATACAATGCACTATTTTACAGGGTGTCCACAATGAGATCTGAACATTTGGAAACCCCATTATTATATTGGCTTCACTTGTGAGTGACTTTGTGAGTGAGCTGGGAATTGAACGTACAGTACATTGGCATCTACGGACGTTCATTATAATATACTGTATAGTTCAATGGACCAAAACTCACATAAAGCGAGAACTGCATAGAACCGCATTAAAGTCCAATGTAACAAAAATCTAACAAATCGAATCGAAAACTGCAGAAATCGAAAATGGAATCTCTCAAAACTCGCTGTACAGTCCAACGTACCAAAACTAGCATAAAGCGAGATCCGCATAAATCGAAAACCCCGTATGTCCAATGTAATAAAATTCGCATAAATCGAATCGAAAATTGCAGAACTCGAAAATGTGATTAACGTATAATATTTACCTTCAAACTGTATGTGATTAAAATGAGTAGCTTTCATTGTGGACACCCTGTATGTATATATAGTCAACCTCATATAACGAGTTCAATTTGTGCAAGCACGACTCTCGTTATGAAAAAAGCTCGTTGCGGGAACATAATTCGATCCTATAAAGTGCACAATTCCACAAGTATCTTCCACTTTTGACAACTTTGCATTTTACGTAGGTAAATTAAATGCTTACAATGTTCACTCCCCTCACCCGCATATTTTCTTACAATTTTCAACAACAACAGTGAGAGAGTTTTTCTTTCTTTCACTTATTTTGGGGGGGCATAATTTATTAGTTCACTGATTGTTTAAAGAAAAATTGAAAATTCCACTGTTTGGGGGGAAGAATTGTGCACAACGATAAAATTACTTCAACAAGTTGTCAAGTGACAACTGATGGCCTCCTTTACTTCGTCAACTAGAAGTTTCGGATTTTTGCTCGTTGTATGAAAAGCAGTTTCAATCTTAGAAAGCGTTCATTGTGCAGGAAAAAATCATTATAAAAGACTTGCGTACAAAGACTTGCTCATTATAAAAGTCTTGCGTACATAATTATAACATACAAGTAAATAGCCCGTCAGAAATGACGGGTAAGTTATTTATTCATTTAACTCACATTGCTTCGCAATATTCGTTACAGTTAGAGTATCGATTTCGGTACGAGTTTTAGCATATTCATTTTCACACATGGTGAGGTGGCGCTAGTGAAAACACAGTGAGACTGCCACACAGTGGAAGTTTCTAGAAGATTTCTTGAAAGTTCTAGAAGGTTCTAGAAATCTTTCTTTATGCCCAGGTGCAAAAAGAACCAACCATGTGATTTTTCTTGTCCAATGGCTATAACTGGTGAGGAGTAGTCGTGCTTATTAGTAGGATACTCTTGTTGATTTGTCATTCGATAATTGGCAGTGAGTTGACGGAAACAAACTGTCACAAACCCACGTCGTTCCAAGAGTGAACTTACTAAACAAATGTAAAAAAAAAAAATTGATTTCGCATAAAGAAATGGCCAGAATTCCGTATACGTAAGTTTCCTACAAATACGACAAGCGAATCTCCGATACTAGTCATGTGCGAGAAAATCACGCAATTATGCGAATCTATATGATGATATAGATTCGCATAACAGCGACTGCTGTTTTTTCCATAATGTGTAATTGTGCAAATATGTCAATATGGAATTGAAGGCTTGCCCGGAATAACGTTGCATGTAACAATTCATAGTTTTGAGTAAATGGCAAAAGAAGTATGCAGCAACACATTGTTTGTCACATATTAGGTGCCCAATTTTGAAGTGATATACGTATGTTTTAGGTAGGTATGAGTTTGTCTATTGACAGCACTAGCTAGGTTCATATATGAGGCACAGTTTTCCATAATAATCTCAATATTGAATTCTTGTAACACACGACGTTATTCCGGACAAGCCTTCAATTATCTGCTGTAGTTAAAAGGAATTTTGATTCCATCTTATGGAATTTTTGATATTTTAGATTATACCATGTTTTATTTTCGCAGAACCGTCGAACTAATCGAAGGCCAACTGTACTTCCCTTTTATCACAACAGAACGTTAAATTATGCAAAACCACAACACCAAGAGGATTCTGCTTTTAGCCTTTCTGACATTTTGTCAGCCAAATCCTATAGTGATCGATAAAACGAGAAAACCTTCCAGACCCACTTAAAAACACACAAAACGAAACAAAAGAGACGGGAGTATGTTGACAAAACTTAAGACGCACGTTTAATCCTTCGCAAATTAGCGAGACAAGAGAAAATGAATGATCCCTGCAAACCACACGTGGCTCAATGACAAGGCGACTTTTCCTTTGTGTTTGACTTTTTTTTCCTCTCTGATTTTAAACTTTCCCATCGTCTTTTGTTGTCGACTTTTGCGGTTCAGCGCATTGAATTCTTGTTTGGTTGCCATTGTCCAATACTTTGTTGTTGTTGATGTTGTAAAAGAGACAACAAACAAACAAAAAAGAAGCCTTCTTCCTATTCGTTCATTCTCTTTTAGAAGTCGCTAACAACTGCAAACCAACATGGCCCCGGGGTCATGTTGGGATCTATGACTCCCACGAGAAAGACAAAAAAAATGGAGACGAGCAACTTCTCCATTTCCGACTTTTGCGTTATCAAATTTAGGTCTTTCAACCTTTCGAAAGAGGAACGAAAATGGGCATTTAAATAACCCTTAATTTACGAGACATTTCCCAACAACCCAAATGTGGGCTCTGAGTGGGTTGTTCAAAGGTTCAAAAAAAAAGGTCGTCAATTAAGACACTTGAAATTGAAGTAGTAAAATGACACTTTTTTTTCTTACTTATTTAAAACTTTTTTCGCCTTAAAAAAAGGTTAAAAGTTAAAAATCTAATCCATTTCACAAACCCCCTACAACTGAGAGGAATTAAACAGCATTCACATTCAAGAATAGTATTATGACTAGCAGTTACTAGAATAAGTTCAGGTTGTCTTAAGACTTATTTTTATGCAAAGATTACGTACTGCAATAACTTTTCATTCACAATCACATATTGTATAAATTAGATAGGAAGGACTTCGGGCTTTTTCCTGAACAATTTTTGAAATTGTTCAGGAGAGCCGTTTTACTAGGGTGAAACTTCATAGAATAAGAGTTTCATACTGAGCAACAAGGTGATTCTCTATTCGTATTATGCTGTTGTTTTCTGGAAAATCCTAACGAGTTAGAAACGGTTCCTAGAAACAGCATGTCATTTTTGGAAAAAAGTGTGGCTTATCATTATATTTCCCAGAGCCATTCACATATTCTTATAACCCGCAGAGAATATATTTGTAACTTCACTGCACACTAAAGATTCAGACACTACTCTTGGATGGACCTTGAGACTTCATTCCCATATCCCTTTCTTACCCTTGTATATACAGTACCGTACTGTAGATAATATACTGTATAAAAAATCCTCAAAAAAACCCACACATCCCTCAATGTTTGCACATCACAGTTCATCAAAAACGGGCATCGATATATATACACTGGCCTTTCCACGTGAATCAACTTGCCACCTACACGCTGACACAGTCGAGCAAACAAGAGGGACATCATACGACCAGCGTTAAACGAGGGGTCGAAAAGGATGCATTCGTTCGGAACATAAAGGGGTATATATACCTACATATATACATAACATAACCCCACCCTACCCCCCTCAACTAAGGGTCTGCGAGAGAATGACGAGGTCAAGCGGCTGGTGGCAAGTGAAAAGTCAGAGGCAATTGGCTCATCCATCATGGCCGCCGTAGCGTTGGCGAAAATGGTGCGATGGATTAATATTCCTGGACCCCGAGATGAGCGCGTGCCTCGTCCATCATTTTCTGGGCTCTTTGTTTGCCAACGAGGTTGCGATTTATGGAAGTCGGGGACAACAGGAAGCATATTTCAAAACGACCCCTTTTGTTCATCATCACCACCACCATCATCATCATGCTACTCATAACCCCCTCTTCTGCGTGTGTACGCATGGTAGAAAGAGTTTCCCACCGCAGTAAAGCTTGTAGAATGCAGAATAAACTTAAAAAGAAAAAAAAACCCAACCATAAATGGCAAATCGATGGAGTAGAAAACTAGACCATAATGCAATTTACAAAGGAGATGACAACTAATGATGTTATATGAAGTGCCGTAGTTTTTGGTTATTAAATAGACCTGTTTTAATGAATCATCAAAAAAAATAAAAAGAAGTTTATTTACACCTTGGTTTATTTATACTCTTTATATCAGCTTTACTTGTGGAGTGAGTTTGTGAGTGAGCAAGCTGGTACAGTAATTGAACGTATTCTGCCTGCCATCTACAATTGTTTAGGAAAACATACTATATATAAGTATAATATATATAAAAATATAATATATATAAATCGCATATACCAAATTTCTGTGAAGAGGTGAAACTTTGACATTTTTAGTCAGTTATACATCACCGCATAAAATCGCATGATAACAAAATTTTCTCGCATATGACAAGCATTTTAAGAAGCTTTATCTCCTCGTTTATTAGCGAAATTGAAGATTAGGAACCCGCATAAATCGAGAATTTCTTGTAAATATATTTTGTTTCTTGTATATAGAATTTTTAAACAAATTAAAAAAATATTTTTTCATAAAAAAGTAGACATTACATCAACAATTTAAAATTAAACAAAAAACAAACAAAACCGAACATTAATCATTTTAATATTTAAAACAAAAAACCCACCACTAAACAAAGAACCTTTCATCACTTTTCAGTGAAAAACAATTGAAATTGCCCTCAGCCGTGTTTCGCACGATAATTAACATTACCGAGATTAATTACTTATGATAGCAATTAATAAAGAGGAAAAGTCAAGGAGGATTTTTTTCTTCAAAAAAACAAAAAACAAAAAATTCCCCAAAACCTCAACCTTTCACATTTGAAGATTTCAAGCATGAAAAATTCTTCAAATTACTTCATTCGTTTTTCCATTATTTTCTCCGCAACGGTTTGTTCCGTCTTTTGAAAATGCTTCTAATGTCGAAGAAAAAAAAGAGTGGCAATTCCCCCTTTTTTTATTCCAAAAAGGTTTTTTTCCCTTAAGAAGTTCCCCGAAAATGAGGTTTTGGTGAGATAATGGAAGGTGCAAAGATGAGGTTGCAGTAGTACCCATCCAATGAAAGTTTAATCCGAAAAGATGAAGTGGAGGTGAATGAAAAGAGAGGAAAAGTCTTAGCAATTCTATCAGTAGCGTTTCATTAGTCGGAGAAGAAAACGGAAACAGGAACCAACCAAAAGGTTTTTCCAAAAGAAAATCCTGGAAGATAAATATCACAAAGATCATAGCTTTTTCCAAGTAAAAAAAAATAATAATACGTAAATGATAAGACGAGTTGGAAATTGAAAAGTTTTGCTGAAAGAAGGAGAAGCCAATGGAAAATGAATGTGATCTTTTTGATAGCGTTGCTTTTGAGATTTAAGACATTTCGCTTAACAATTGGGGGAAAAAACAAACGTCTTTTGCAAAAATCTTATTTGTTTGTCTCGAAAAGAGAAAAATTTCTAAAGACTGTGGTTTGGAGAAGACTGCTTATCTTCTTGGACTGTTTCAAAGGAAACACTGTCAAATGTTAACCATCTTTTGAAGACGTATCATACTCGAAAAGGTTACCATGTTTGTCGGAATTCATCAAAGAAACCGTCAAAGATCACGAAAATAGAAAATAATGATTGAAGAAATTTGTATATGAGATGAAATTTTTACTTCAATTACAACTGAATCAGTTTGAAAAATTTTGTTAAAAAAAACGAACAAAATATTCAGTAAAATTTTAGTTTTATGCGAGTTTTGTATACAGTATCAGCTTTCGGCTAATGTGCGATAAAAGAAAAATCATCCCAATTTCTCATAACCAGACAAGAAAATTCGTTTTATACTGTAATGTGATTTTGTGCAGTGATGCTCAAATGGGTAGTCTGAAGTTTTGTCACCATGAAAAGTTAGATATACGTTTTAAGTCTTATTATTTACAAAATCCTTAGAATCACAATACAGAAAAAAACAATAAAATACATGATAAAGTCAGAATTGTAAAACTAACAAAAATTGACATGTTTAAATAACTTTTTGTCAAAGCTAGACAAAATTATTGATTAATTAGTATCTGTGGTGCTTGAGTTCTTAAGTATAAAGGCTGCGATTTCTCAGTTCTGCGACATTCACACACGTAACTTTTCGTGTAAAACACGATTCACACGTAACCTTCGCGTGAATCGAGAACCTTGTCGATTGTTTATGTTTTTACCACTTGCATGTTTGGCTTTAGTAGCTGCAAATTAGAACTGAAACTATTTGAAACGATTTTCCTGTTGCTATGCGTTCTACCTCAGTCCAATTCAACCTCTACATTAACCAAATGGCATGCCCTTTGGTTTCGAATTGTAGCCATTAATCCGAGATCAATAGTTCCATTGCCAAGAGAGGACGACAAGGTCTTTGAAAAAGCTAAATAGGGTTCATGTTTAATTAAGATGGATGGCGAAGCTCTCGACATCTTCCAAGGGAGACAACTCGACCTCATTATACCATTTGCATTATACAAGAGAACTGAGTTTTATTTTTAAAAAAAGAGAATATTTTATCATGATGAAAATGAGAATCTTTTTGCATTTTCAGTTGGTTTCATATCGGGGTAAAAAGAAAGTCGGGTTAGGTTATATAATAAATATGCAAATGCAAGTTCAAATTTGAACCGAATTTTGATTGAAGTGCAAACGCATTAACACAAAATCAGATTTTTCATCATTTTAAGAACTTCCATCAAAACAATTTTCATAAATTTATAACTTTCTTTAAACATCCGACCTACTTGCACTTGCTGCCAAGCCATGTGCTCAGCAACATTGGAGAAATATGTTATGAAAATTTTATTTATTTTCGTCCATTCGTTTGCGAGGTAGGCCTACAACACAATTTTAGAGTTCGAATTTATAAGAATCACCCTATATAACTTTTCCTCAAAACTTCCTCATAAACCAAAACCAGTTTTTCTTCAAAATTTATTTTCATAAAAAAAAAAAAAATTTCACCAAAACGCCCTACAAGCATCACTTCTTTTCCAAATCATTTGCAAAGACAAACAAAAATCTTAAACACACAAAAAGCCAAGTTCTTTCACGTTTCTTCACCCTCCCAAACAACCGACCATTAAGGAGCACAACATTCAATAAATTCTTGGACCCCCACAACCCTTATTATGGAAATAAATTGCTAGTGAAGGGGTTAATATGAGTTTGCAACGTTATTTGGCAACCGTTTTTTCTGTGGGCATTTCTATTCTCTTGAGGGGTTAATGCAGGTGCAAGAGTAAAATTAATCTAATTTAACGGCGTGTAGTCTAATTTTATTTCCCTTCGCTTCAAAACAACGAGAGAAGCCATTATCGTTCACAATCTTCTCTCTAAAAATATATAGATATATATATATAAAACACACAAAAAAACAAAAAGAATTGTGAAAAAATAAATTTAAAAACCTCTCTAAAACAAATATGATACGGTACCTACAGAAACCGCTTTTTGCAAGTTATAACCAAAGTAACTCCTAGACTGCCCTTATACTACTCACGATTTTGTTTCACGTGTTCAGCAAATGTATCACTTGAAAATCCTTCGGCATGAATAAAACAGAACTTTTCGCAAAACGTGAAACAGCGCATGATACTTTTCCGTACAACGACGAAAAAAAATATCATAATATGGCAACAAAGTAAATTTAATAATTTAACTTTGCAGCTTCAATTTTGCATGTTAGGGATTAGACACGCACCAACGCAATACCAACGACCCGTGCACACACCTTAAGAAAATGCGTCGACATTTCGGGTTCCGTTAAGATTAAATCCGCTTCCAGACACGGAAAGTTGGCGGAAATTTATGGAATGATTAAAGCACAGATTTTATATGAATTTATTATCTAATGTTATCGGAACGACACGTGAAGCAGAAACATAAATACAGGATTTTTCTATAACACCCTGTGTAATGAGAAATGCGTGTAGCTACACAAAACGTAATAGCTTCGCCAATAACTTAGAATAAAACTAGAAACCTGCCTAGTACACAAAATGTGACCAAAATGTCAGGAGATCGTGCAGAATTTGTAGACTTTTAGAGTTAAATATACGCCGATGTGCGCACCATAACACACTTTATTTACACTGTCCCTTACCCTAATGAACTCAACAACTCTTCACTGGTGACGACGCTGAGCCAATGAAATCGCGGGGAATGAAATAGAGAAAAGGCTACGCCAGCATGCAAAAGAAGGTCACGCGAACATAACGCAGATTGTAGCCTTTTAGTAGTAGTAGAAGTAGTAGTAGTAGTAGGAGTAGTAGTAGTAGTAGTAGTAGTAGAAGTAGTAGTAGTAGTAGTAGTAGTAGTAGTAGTAGTAGTATTAGTAGTAGTAGTAGTGCATGAAAACGTACATTATTTTCAACACTTCATGTGATAAAAACGTATTTTAATTTACGTAAAATCATATAACGAAACAAGTAGAATAACTTTCGTAAGATAAATATTGTTAACAATGAAGTTCAATTTATAATACAAATTCAACTGCAAATATCAGATCCGGTAATTGTCCGGTAACTATGTCCTATTTAAAAACATTCGAGATTTGGGACATGTTTGTCAAAAGTAGCAAAATATCAAAATTTTTATTAAATGGTAAAATTCCAGCGTTCAGCCACTCGTAAAAAAAATATAAAAAATTGAATAAAAATAAAAATAAAAAAAATCGCATAATAGCGAGATTTTCACACAAATAAGTAACTAAAAAAATCTTCCGTCACACATTAACGAAATTACATACAACAAAAAAATTCGTATAACTCGAAGACTTCTTGTCTGCCTACTGTATATTATGCAAAATAAAGTATCAATTTTGAACTAGATATTTTTCAATCTAGCATAAAACGAAATTTAGTAAAATTTCAAAACGTTTTATACGAAAAACAAAAATCCTTCACACGTGAAAAAAAAATAATAATAATAGATTTTCACGAACCAAAACAAAAATAAAACAATTTTTAATACACATCACTTGGGTAATTCGGGCAATTTAAACACCCCATCAATCTTGTTATCAACTCAAAACTAAACCTCAATTTTCGCTTCTAATCCGTTCTTACGGAACCACTTAAACTGCCAAATTGATGATCCGAGTCACAAACATACATACTTATATATCTACATACAGAATAAAAATTAATCAATTAATCATACTACAGAATTTAATCCCTAACCCTCATTTGTCTTCGCGAAGTTAATCGCCTTCTTTTGCGAACACGTTATCTGGAAAAGCGTGAAAACACATATGCACACACACACACTCCCTCAATCTATCGGAAATGATCTTTCTCCCTATCAATATACGTATGTGTATATTTGTATATACATAATACAAATATAGATATATATGTATGTGAGTTTGAGAAACTTTGGATAGTGTAAAAAAAAAACACAAAATGGGTAGGGTAGGGTGAATGGGCGTGTATAGGGGGCTGGCGTGGGTGTGAGAAGAGCGTGACTCCAAACAAATTCGATGTCTGAAGTAGTGGTGCCAACTATCAATAACAGGCTTACATTGGCGACGCTAGGTCGCGCGATCGTTTTCAACTGAAACTGTTACCACAAAGTGTATTTTTTTTTTTATACAAACTTTAAATACAAATCATTGGAAGTGTCGAAAAGTTGGAATAGAACGGAAAAAATAATTTTAAAAAACGGTCCCGTTCACGTAATTTATACACTAATTAGAAAGTTAAAAGCGTCATGACGTACATTTACAGTGCGTACAATGAAGGAGTTTTTATGCGTTTTTACACAGAATTTTCAAATAATTGTTAATTCAAATTGCGGGTTAATTTCATGAAGAAATATTAGAAAACATACTCTAAGACCTAAGTGAATGTATAAACAAGTAGCCTACATTAAAAATGATGTTTAAGAATGTGCTTTATATATATATATAGTTTCGCTTTATGCGATCTTCGAGTTCTCCGATATTCGATTTATTCGAGTTTTGAGTAATTCTATTCTCGATTTCTGCAATTTTCGATTCGATTGGTGCGATTTTTATTACATTGGACTTATGCAGCTTTCAATTTTTATGCGGTTCTCATTTTATGTTATTATTATTATTATTAAACTTTATTGCATTCCTTAGAAACAGTTGGACGACACAAACACTAAAAAGGAGGTGGTACACTTGAAGAGTTTAAACATATAACGAAATAGATTACTAACTTAAACTTCTACTAACAAATTATGTAATTTTTTGGTGCATTGGACTATACTGTATATTATCACAAACACCTGTACATGACAGCATATTTCAATCTCCAACTGAGTGACTCACAAACTTACAATTGAAGCTAATATAAAGCGTATAAAAATTATTTATAACTTAATAGGATTGACTTTTGGATCGCCCTATATATAGTAAAGAAGAAAAAAAAAGGTGAATCCAAATTTGAAATGACAATCTTATTACTTATTCGTCAAAACAAGACGGTTAGTCCAAAAGTTTAAATTCTAATTATACAGGGTAATCCAAAAAATGTTTTTAGAAATTTTCGTTTCACAAGTTACTAAACCACAGCAGATGGGGTTTAATGGGAACCCAAAGCAGCAACAACAACGCATCCTCAAGTTTGGCTATCACCAAAAAGCGGAAGGTTCATTTTCGTGGAGAGTTTTAATAATTCACCAGCCAACCATTTTGCAACCGTGCAAAATGTGTCTACCAGTTTCCTTAACACGGCAGATGGACCAAAACAAGCAACCCTTTATGTCGCACCAGAAGCTAACAGCAGGGGCAATTATCAACACCGGCTTGACGCTCAATGGCACCTTAAAACGCACGTGTGCGACTCGAAATAATGTGACGTCATCACGTCGCAACGAACGGTGTCTCTCGCGACTTGTATATCACACGATAAAACTTTTGCTCGTTTTGGATTAGGTTAACAAGGCCGTTTTCGTAATCGTAACTCTTAATGGTCGTCACGCCGAAAATTATGGGGTGTAACCGAAATAATTGTTTTAAAAGATTTTCTGATGCTTATATATAAAAGTTCTCGGTTTACGCGAAGGTTACGTTAATTAAGCTCTACCTTTGCATAAAAATTACAAATTAACAATAAGAATGACCCAGATCTGTGGGTGCGTTTATCATAAACGCTTTTTCATGTTGTGCGTTGTCACTAAAGCGAGTCTGGCTGGTTGCACATTATTTAATGTTCACTTCCCATTATAACAACATCCTTTCCGTGATATAGCACGGGCTAACCATTAGTATCGGAATACTCATGAAGTGACAAGACTTTTAGCGTTCAGTTTTTTTGTGCGCAATGCACAAAAGCAACCCAGTTGGTTTTTGTTTTTTTTTACACCAAACTCGTTTTTAAACCTTTGGAATGATGAATTGGCGTTTTTTGGTACACTGGACCATACAGTATATTCTCATAAACGACTGTAGATACGTTCAACTCCCAGCTCGCTCGCTCACAAACTCAAAACTCACTCAGAAATTCACAAGTGATGCTAGTATAAAAAGTGTGAAAAACTAGTTGAAAAATGGCACGAGATGGCGCTTCCAATTTGAGTGTCACCAGAATAGTTATATTCAACTTTCTCGTTCTTTGGCCATTGTTAGCGATTTATTTAAAGAGCCTTTCACGTTCATTTCAGAATATATCTGTCACGCACATCACGTTCCAAACACTTTAGGACACAAACACCAGTAGTGGTAGTAAACGGCCGGAAACCGGAGTGATTAGATTATTAAACCACGATTCGGAAACTGCATTACGAGGCTCCGGAAAACCGGATTACGATCAACCTTTTATGCTCCAACCCAGATAGCCCCCGGACAAGTCGTTTTAAATGGGGGGGGGTCATAAAAATCGTCTTTTTCCAGAAGTCCTCTATTGGTGCTCGAATCGACAACTTTACAATGGACCCACGTTCCCCAACGACCGATTTCAGTGCCTAATTCGTCCTCCATTTTGGTTCTTTCACCTACCCCTCCCCCCCTGAAGCTAACTCGTAAACATGCTTTCAGGCTCATCCGTCTGAAGAGATAACAACACGTCTGTGAATCGAAGCAGATTGTTTATTACATTACGATGATATAACCCCCTTCTTTTCAAAAGCAATGCAGCGTGAAAATACGATTAGGTCTTTATATTATCCCTTTCTCGTGGGTTGTTTTTTTGTTATTTTTTTTTTGAAGGGGGGGGGGGAATAAGAGGTGAAACCTAAAAATTGACACTGATAATATTAAAAACAAAAAAAAATGGGAGAAAACAATTTTCAGCTCGCTGCAGGCTTTCTCCATTGCAGAATAGGACATGAAGAAGATCCATTATAATGCAATTATAAACATTCGAGCTGCAACGAAGAGCCTCATTATCTGTTAATTACAGGATCCAGTTGCCATGGTGATTGAGTTCCGTGTGTGTGTGTGTATCAATGGCAGTAGATGTAAATACTTCAAAATTGAGGATCCATTTAATTTGCTGGGAAGAAAAGCGAGGGGTTGGGGGGTTTTCATGTTTTCCACCGATCCAACGTTTTCGTGCTAAGCTGCGCGTGAAATCATGGGTTTATGAAGTTTTCTCTCTCTCTCTCCCTCTTTTAAAAGTGGAGGTATTAGAGAAAAGGAAAGTTTAAAAAAGGGGGGTAAAGGAAAGCACAAACTAGTCTAACCGAAAATAATAGGGCCAAAAGTTGAATTGCTGTAGATGTTTACGGGAAGATTATTAACCCGTGAAAGGTGATTTTTTTTTCATGAAATGCTGCTCAACTGAATCGTGACTGTAAACGTATACAATGTATATTATACTGCTCACAAAAATTTAGGGAATATTTTAGGGGATATTCAAGCGTGAATATCCCCCAATTTTATGTGAGCAGCGTATAGTTCTTTTATTTTGAAAAACTGAAAATTTGCACACTTTGTTTTCTCTAAGTTCAGCAATAAATTGGGAATTTCTGTACGAGCCTACAAGTTACAGTGGAACCCGGTTATTATCATATCACTTTGAAACTAGTGCTTTTTTGATAACAATAACATTATACAATTGATAAAAAACAAACATTCAATAGTGTGTTGGGACCGACTGAATATGATAACAATAGCCGACTGATAACATTATCCGTCATAATAACGGCATTACCAATGTGATATATTTATGATACAGTCAGAACCTGAATTCAAATGAAACCCGGTTTTCACTTGCGAAAAACTAGATATGACTGACCGTGTTTTTAGATCGATTTTAGACTAATTCAATTTATAGTCTTTGGCGGCTATCGGAGCATTACCTTTGTGGTTTGAGATCAATCGGAATTTGACTAATGAGATCGGGTTTTTCTCGAATTCGGATTTTCACTGTGACATTGCATATCTGTTTTTAAGATGTTAAAGATATCACTACAAGTGGTTTTAAGCAGACACCTGAGTGAAAACCGAATGCACTCATGAAATTCATTTTGTACAAAAATGACCTTACCAAATTGTAAACCAGAATTGACTTTACATTTCTCTAAAATATTGCACTCCCATATGCTGATTAAGTTACACTCTATACTAGAGTACTTTCCACGTATATCTGTCTGGATGTTCGTAAACGACGCAAAGAAGGATGAATCGATTATTACAGGGAATGTTATATTGTAATCTGTCAGAGGAATGTTATATTATAATCTATTGCTTATTTTAATTTTTTATCAGGAAAGCTGCAAGCATATCCTTTATAAACCCCCTTAAAATTCGCAAATCCATTGGTGAGGGTTTTTAATGTTTGTACTTGCGTTGTTGGCATCGAAAGTTGTTGGGACTATACTGTAGATTTAATATTTACACCGCGCTGTATGTGTTTATGGTATTAATTTAACCAGGAAGGACTTCAAAGAGGAAAGAAAAACTCACTAATGTGTAAAGCCTATATACAGGGTGAAGCCTATTGCCAATGTGTAAAGCCTATATACACAATGAAATCTATACATTTTGAAACTGCATTATTTTTATCAGTTTATACAAATGTGATTCTTGGTGGAACGGAAGCAAAAATTCATAAAGTTCATGTGCGATTATTGTTGTGCGTGTCTGAGCCACAGTGGCGCTGCAGTCAGTCATTTTCCAAAATGGCGACTCTGAGAAACCAAGCACAAGCGATGGTTGTTTAACGAGTGCATGAAAACACGTAGTTCTTTTCGTTCATTTTCTGTTCAAAAAATGTGTTGAACTATGATAACATCTTTAAAACGAGGCATTCTAACTCTAATTTGAAAGTTTCAAATACTGACTAGGCATTCTTCACGCAATCAGAGAGTCCCATATGGACATGTACTGATGTCGCATTTTTTTTTATAAAACTTTAGTGTGTTTACTATTATCTTCCTATTTAGTTATAGTAATATACGTATTTTTCTTCCAACTATGTGATTAAAATGTTTATATTTTATTCGGGACACCCTGTATATTTCACACAATCTATGTTCTAGAAACCCCAATGACATCAAAAAACCACTTGCAGAATTAATATACTCATGTCACATCAACGCCTGAAATTTCACACCAACTCTTACAATACACTGGAGACAGGTATAAGAGGACAAAAGGAATATCAATTCCTCCTTCACTTAATGTGTCTCTGTAAGTGTGTATGTATTATATATACACATATATACATACATACACACACACACTACCTTTTCTATCCCACACACTTTTTTTGCTTGTCTCACAATCTTTCTTCTATTTGGTCAAACCCAAGAGAGCAAATGGAGAACGGCGTCCTGTTTTTCCAACCTGTCCACTCGGGTCCAGGAAACCATCCATTATGTCAATCTCAATTCCCTTTGCCGTTCACCATTATAACCCCTACCCACTCCCCCACATGCCAACTGCAAGTTAAAATATCTCAAACCTTGAAAAAAAAAGAGATAAAAAAAAGAAGGAAATTACATCAAGCGTGAGTTGGGTGCCAGACATTCCCAGCACCAAACTTTGTCCAATGGAAATGAGAATTTTTCGACCAGCTTTTCTTCCACCCTTGGATTTATGGGTGAATCTCCTCACTCTTTTACTATACACAAAGAAAGATTGAAGAAGAAGAAGAAAAAAGAGTGAACATAGAAACCTGGGATTCGTCCGAATGATAATGGACAGCTCGCATGCCACTTTCTGACAGCCTAAAAGGAGCAAAGTCTAATTTCGCGTTGGTCCAAAAAACAAAAAAAAAATGGATGAAAAAGTGAGAATGACAGTTAACACACACCTTTGTGGTGGATCGAAAAATCGAAATGTGGAAAATGAGGATCTCGAGAAGACTTTTTTTCCGATGACTGGGTGTTGATTGACAATGCAATTAAAATATACCACAATCAAAGTGAAGTACGGATTTTCTATGGAAATTCTTGAAAAAAATTAAATGTCATATATTGGTTTCAATATGTCGTTTATTGACATGAACAAGTCTCAATTTTCATTTCGGAAGTGATTTAGCAAAAACGTTGGAAAGTCCAAAAATCGTCCGACAAACATTTCTAGTCTTCGACCACTTGGACCATTGTATATAAAGGAAGACCTAGATTTGTGCGAGTTAAGTATATAGGATTTCGACATAAGTTTCGATTTTTTGGAAACGATTTAGCTAAAATGTTGGAAACATCCGACAAACATTTCTTGTCTTCGACCAGTTGGACATAATGTATATAATAGTAATAATAAATGTTTTTTTTTTTAAATTAAGCAATCCGTAAGGACCAAATACACAACAAATTAACCAAATACAATCAAACGATCAACTGACCGAGATAATTAACCACAAGAACAATAAAAAAAAGTGATTATTACAAATTTGTTAAGATAAGTTAACATGCTTAAAAAGTAGTTATTGCGTTCCATGGAAACATTTGACATTACAAACAAGACTTATACTGAATAAAATAAAAAAAAATAATTTAAAAACAAGTACAAAGAAATAAAAAACCGATTATATTTTAAATTAAAAATTAACTCAATTAAATATACAAAAAGTCTTCGATTTGTCCGAGTTAAGTTACATATAGATTATAGGATTTCGCTACTATGTGACCATACAAATCCTCTCAGATGATCGTAAGAAATAATTTTCCTTATCATCTAATTCTGTAAAATATGGTAATACACAAGTAAATGAACACTTTTGAACTTACAGTGCCTCTTTCTCTGTCAATAGATAAAATATGGATCACGTATTGATCAAATGCACTATAATACTCTCACACACACTAGAAAATTGTCCATTTACTAAATGGTTGTCCTGGCGTAACATACGCCACCTAGCGACGGCGTGCGTTAGCTCTGTAAACATACGTATGATTCCCGTAGAACTCATTGTTTACCCTGGTTGCTATAGTGAACCTGCGTGGATTTAGAACGTGGTGCATACCTAAGATAATTATCTTAGGGAATAACAATGATGTTTAAGAGAATTTTCAATATATGCAGTTTTCGAACTTAGATATTTTGAAACCCATTCGAACTACTGGTGCATTAAACAGTTCGAAATTGTATACCAAGTCGTCTTTTTTTTTTACTCAATGTTTTGTTTTTCAGTATACACGTCGAGCAAACAAACAAATCCCTACGTCAAACTGAAGCGCAAAAATTAGAATTGGAGAGCGACAACAAGAAAATTTTCGCGAAATGGTAAACATGCCAAGCTCAGCTGCACATAGGATGATATCACGTTACAATTGCCAACAGAGTGGCCCATCGATCGATACCCAAAAGAGAGAAGATAGTGCTTTTATCACCGAACAAAATTGTAAACAAACTGCCTACTAAAAAAAGAAATGAAATAAAAAAACCGGACACTGCATATACATAAAATAAAAATGAAAAACACGACAATACCCTTTCCCCTATTCGATTTCGAGATCCATTCCATCGAAGAAGAAGAAATACCCCTCTTTGAAAAAGCATCATATCCCCCATTTCAATTCGATAGTGGCCCATCTCTTGCAAATCGCAGCTGCCCCCCATTGAATAGTTTGAGAGCAAATCCGATCAATGGGTTTTCACTTTGGCCCACCCTAAATAACGGTGAGGGCGATAGAAAAATCAAATTACTTTCTTCTTCGTCCACCAAAAAGATACGGTCATATATACGTGTATATACAGATATATATATTTATATATATGAATGAAATCTTTTCCCCTCTTCTTTTTCGTCACGAGTGCACTTGTGTTATTCCCTTTCAATCAAAGACATCTCCCCTTATATCTCATTCTGTGGGGGAGGAGGTTAAATTCCAATGGACATCAATTGCCGTTCAGTTTCACTCTTAGGACGTTCCCAGAGGGGAAATCGACAAAAACATTACCAAAAGATAAAACTATACGCGTTTATATCTACCTACATATACAACAATTCGACAATGTTATCAGACATAACGGACAGGAAAATTGTCATAAATTTCATTTTACACATGATTATTATCAAGTCAAATACGAAAGTATATTCAATTTGTTTGAGAGATATCTCCACTTTTATAGTAACAGGTGGTTATTACTAGTTTTATTTTAGTATTAAAACTTCTCATTTATTTCAATCGATGTAACTAGCGTTGGTTGGTTGGTTGGTTGACAATGCAATTGCATTATTTGTTTATTACTTACCAGTACATTACTAACGATTGTATAAAACGATCATTTCTCTCATTTTGCAGTAACGTAACATTGATGCTTCTAATTTCTAGCTCCCAAATACCAGTTATCACTAAGTTCCAATGTACAAACAATTCAATATCCGGTAGTTAACCTAATTCAATAATAGTTATAAGCAATCACACAATGATTTTGACTTCATAAAATAAACTACTACCTACCCCTACTATAATAACAAAACCCATGCACTGTACACAATACTATACAAACACAACTTTACACATGTAAGCTACTGTATGTATATACTAACATAACAATACTACAAAGTGTCTGAAAAGTCATCATCCCGTTTGTTTGTTTTTATACCAAAATTATTAATCTAAAAATATAAAAAAAAATAATTTAAAAATGGATAATAAACATTTGTTGAGTTGCTTTTTAACAATTTAAAAGAAATTTTAAAAATTAATTGAAAATAAAAAAAGTTATATTGAAAACAAATAAAGTGATTACTTTTGGGACACTATTTATAACCAAGCTTCTATCTCTACAAAACCGTTAATTTTCATAATACGTTTACAACTCTGTCATTTCATCCGTTAACGTCTACCCATGCTTTTACACTATTCATAATCATAACTATCACTACTCAAAGACTGATTTCTACAAAATATCTCTACAAAATCACGTGATCTCATGACACGCGTCCCAACAGACTACTTCTCAACAAAACACTATACATAATATGATATAAAATATCATCCTACTAATAAAAGAACACGACCTTCTTCCTTCTCCTCCTACTACTACTACTCCTCCTCACCAGTTATAACCATTGGACAAGAAACATCACGTGGTTCTTTTTATTGCACCTAAAGAAAGAATTCTAGAACCTTCTAGAACTTTCAAGAATCTTCTAGAAACTTCCAGTGTGTGGCAGTGTCACTGTGTTTTTACTAGCGGCACCTCACCATGTGTGAAAATGCCAAAACTCATACCAAAATCGATACTCTAATTGTAACGAATATTGCAAAGCAATATGAGTTAAATGAATAAATACCTTCCCCGTCATTTTTGACGGGCTATTTACTAGTATTATCATATTTAGTATAGAATATCATAGTCACGAATTTAATTCTACGATTTGATTACTTCCCTGCACAATATCATGCAATTCCGCAGCTCGCGTGCCATAGGTTGTCCATCGTTTTTAGAGTAACAATATAAAGTTGACAACATTTTCAAGCAAAACTGTCATGAATGTAGGAAGGGTTGTTAAAAACTTCCCTGTGAAATGTCTCATTTACTCGTTCCTGTTATTCTTGTTGTTGTCGTGGTAGCAACATGGCGACACGTCTTTGCGCACCTTTGCAGTGTTGTATAAAGCCTTGGATTTGGAAAAGGTGCGTGTTAAGCTGGGGGAGCAGCCAAAGAGGATCGATGTCGAGTGCGTTAACCCTTTACCACCCAACCGAGCAAAGTGGCGCGGTTTGTCCATTTGCATCTTTGTCACATTTCATGGTTTTAACTGGATTTCGCCCAACCCCCTCTTCTAACGTTCTTCCATTTTGGATACTGGTTTTAAAGCTGGTCTTCAGATTGATAAAGATGACGACTTCATGAATTATTTAAAAATATATGTACCCTCTCTTCCAAAATAAATGGTGCACGTTGCCAAAAAAAAAAATTTTTTTTTTGGTCATCAAGTTAATGCGAAGCAACGTCTATCAATTTGGAAGTGAAAAATCACATTGTTCTTTTTTACGTTAATGCAAGTTGAAGGCAAAAGAATTTGAAGCGAAGTTGCCCGGATGAAAGGGTCGTACAGTAATGTAAGCAGTACAGAAAATTACCAACATTAAACAAATGTAGCTCTAACAGTAATGAAAGAACGACCCTAAAAGTCACTTTCGCTTAAACTCCGTTTCATTGCAGGGTTAAATGCTTACAAATTCGTGCCCCGTTATGTTTATGCAACTGTAAAATGTATAATTTACAATTTACAATACAGCATCTTCACGTTATTAGAATAGAAACTGTTTTTGATTACAAACACGGCTATCTCAGCTTCCGAATCAACAATTTAAATTTGAAAAAATCATGAGGTCATAAGTCTAGGACTATACGATATACAAGCACAGAAAATAACGCAGATATTATAGAAACCCTTAGGTGTGTGTACTTGAGTTATTTTGATAACAGCAATTTAACTTTTCGAATAATTAATCGATTTTTCAAATATCTCGCTAGATGGCGCCACAAATACTTCGTTTTTGACGCAAATACACGTTAATATTAGTATATTCTGAAATATATTGTGATAAACTGTACAGTTCCTGCGAATTGCGTTCAACGAATAAATTAAAATGTAACCTAGCCTACGTCTCGAATGAATCGAAAACCGCATATTACCATGAAGTGGAAAAACTTTGCCTCTCTGTCCCACCGAACAATATCGCATAATAGCAAAGTTTTCTCACCATGACATCCATTTGGAATCCATGAGAATTTTTCTTGTCGCATAATAGACAATCATACACAATTTGCATAAATCAAAAAGTTTCTGTATATGTTAGTTATATAGTCAATTATACGTGTCAGGACGTGAATAATACGTCTTCATTCCATTTCCCATCACGCGACCACCGTTTAGGACTTTTTGTTACACTACACATTGCAAGACCCACTATGAGTCTAGATAACCCACTATACGTCGTAAACAACCCTTGTTGACACCTGTATAAATATATATAATAGATTATTTTGTAAACATTTTTATGTCATATTTTTACGTCAAACCAAAACAGTGTTTCACGACCCGACCCAAAACGTGTCGCGCCAACCTAACAAAAAAAAAAGACCCCCTTAAGGGCAGAACGAAGGAGACGGATCGTTTCTTAGCGTTTTCACTCTTATACCACTTTTACGACAAGGAGCAAGTGTCCAAAGGCTTATCAGGGTGGATACGAAAAAGAGGCAAAAAGTGGGCACAAAAGAGATATGAAAAAGGTGGAAACGTAATGGACGAGCGGGAAGACAAGAAGCTTGTGGGTGAATATAAATATGAAGACCTCGAGTCGTTTTGGCGAAGATCCCCCGGGGGAAACCCCTCGGTCTTTGGGTCGAAATGACAAAAACGCCCACGTTGCCCCTGCAACTGTGTGCTGGGGTCGTAAATCCACCAATAAACGTCCAGCTTCCAGACTGCAAACCGAGATTTTATAGAGCAATTCTTTCCACCATTCTTGGAGACCCTCCAGTAGTAATTCTAGATGATAACAGCTAGCGCCTTGACCCCTCCAAACCTGGACATCCCCACACCTCGTATTTTAATTCCCCCAAAAAAATGAAACTACCAAAGTGGCCACTATGGTTGTTTTCTTTGGAAATGTCCTTGTTGACAAGTTTCAACTATGACAAGAATTTCTTAAGAGATGTCTTAAGTTTAATGTCGTTTAGTAATTCAATCTGCAAAGTAGTGCAACTTTGGAGATCGTTCATGGATTTTATCCATTATTAAGTAAGAAAATAAAGGAATCGCGGAAACATGCGATGAATATTTTGAAAGCTTTTGGAGATGCCTATACTCTTGGCGATACTTAGTGAAATGTTCTTCAGTTTTCCGCGTTGTTCAAAAATAAAGAAATGTGAAAAGTTTGTTCATATCTCGAGAAAACTCTGCGTGTTAAGAAATACTTTGAAATGTTTGGTGGCCTTTTGAAAGCGATTGACTTTTTTTCCGGAAAAGATTGGTAAGACCCGAAATTTTGAAAGCTTTCGGTAAAGGCTGTCGTTATTCTGAAAAAGGAAAAGTCTGGGTAAATCGAAAGTCTTTGAAAAAACTAGTTGCCGCTTTTGAAATCCTTGCAAACATTTTGTGGACTTTTCTTTGAGGAAAGCCATTTCCACGTCACTTTGGGAATACTTTGTTAAAGTCTGATATTTCCAAAGTTTTTAGTATGATTTCTTGTTATTTTCACATAAATCTCTAGAAAAGTCTGTATAATTTAAAAGTCTCTGGAAATGTCAATTGGCATTTGCAAAACATTTTCAAAAACAATATTTAATATCTTGGTGAAGACTACTAAATAGTTTTTGACGAAATCGTTGTCATTTTTGAAATACTTGTAAAATTCTGTCGACTTCCCCTTGAGAAAAACCATTGACATTTTTTATGCTTTGAAAACCCGTAAAAATCCGATTTGAAAGTTTTTGGTAAAGTCTGTTTTTGCTAATTTAAAAAAGCGTTTGGAAATAATTTTAAAAAATGTGGAAAAATTCTAGAATATTTAAGTCTTTGAAAAATCTGGTGAACATTTCCATGAAGTTTTCAAAGACTTTGCATAAAGACTTTGCATTAAGACTTTGGTCGTCAACCTCTACAAGAGGATCGTATGACTTTCCTCTTCATTGGAAACACGATCTGCCATTTCGTTTACATCCTAACAACTTTCAACATGGCCGTACTTAATCATTGCGCAACCTGGAAAACAACACTCTTTTCCACATTCGATTTCGATTATTCGACGATCACTGATGTGGAAAGTGGGAGGCAGGGGGTGTTTGGAGAAGAGCCATTTTCATCATGGAGTGTTGCGAAGAAAATTAGCATGCACGACAGCCAGCACTAGTCTCATTATCGTTTCACGAGTTTTAGCGATTTCCATTAAACGCCCTTGCATTTCCAACATTTACACACACACACACACACACACACACACACACACACACACACACACACACACATTTCAAATTTCATGGCGGAAAATTAGACGCCACGTTACATCCTGTTTACCAAATTCATTTTCACTCCCCGTTTTTTTCCCCTCAAACATAAACGACATGCAACACACACACAAATGATTTACGACACATATTTGAAACACACAGAAGCGCTTTCATGTTCCGCGTGGCATCCACTGATAACATTACAAGCAAAGATAACCACTAATCCATGATGTCAACCTCGTAAAAAAAATAATTTAAAATTGACTTTTTATTCACGAACTCTTTTTTTGAAGGGATCAACGTTATCGACTTTTCACCTTTTGTTACTCTTTTTTTGTGTACACAATTCTCTTGTGAAGCTCGTAATAGAGCTACAAAGATACTATAAAAAAAAAGTACAAAAAATCGTTAATAGGAGTATTACTGTAGATCTGGCTTAGTGTTTCAATACGTGTTATCAAATGAAAACAACCGATTACTATTTTTTTATGTTATGTGAGAACAATCTTTTCAAATGAACGAGTTAATCAAAAAATGTTTACATAATAAAGTATACTAAGTTGCATTATTGAAGTATATAGGTCACGACTTGTAAAACATATTTGTATACGAGCGTTTTAAACCTACATCTTTTACAGACCTTTATGGTTTATTATTGCCTAGGCACTTCTGTTAATTTGTTTTTATTTTTTGCTCCTTGTTTTTTTTTTTAGCCGCTGTCGTTTTAATTAATAAAATGTATGTTACCGGCAATGTATAGAATTTGGGCATTCTATAAAATACCAAACCTTGATTTAGTCAATGTATGAAATTAGCGTTGGGATAACTACGTTATGCAGAGTTTAAACCAGGTTTGAGTTAAGGCCTAAATTTAGGTTTAATTTTTAAAGAAATTGTTAACGGATCATAACTAACCCGAACAGTTCTACGCAAGATGCTGTTTCATATTTTGTCAAAAGAGACCAGAGATGCTATAAAATGCGTGGTTTTTTTACACAAATTCCCAATGACGCCTACAATATACAGTATACTGTATGTAAATACGTGCACATAAAACTTGCCTATGCATACCGTGTTTATAATTTAGCTAGTTTTTCAATTGCAGTTTCATATTCCCCTCATGTCATTTCGCCTTGTAATTTCATTTCAATTATTATCCCATTTCCCCCTTATCACCTACTCCCAAGCAGAGAGCTATCTGGCAAAAGGTGTAATTTCATGTAAATAAATTGCTTGATTTCCCTAGGCGGAAAAAAGGGGGTAAAACAGTGTCTACACATAACAACCTCCATTTTCCAAAGCCATCATTTTCAAATCACAAATATCCAACAAAAAATTATTAACTTTACGATGTTATCAATTATTTCAATCAACGATCATTTTTTTTTTACAATAAAACTATATTATGTCCAATCGTGGCAAACAAATAAAATAATAAGAAAAAGTTAAACAAAAAAAAAATTAGTCTACGATTACAAAAGTAACAAAATCATCACCTTGAGGGGGTTGACAAGTAATGTTATTATTTGCACCATGGTACACGTAATATAGAGAAAAGTTTTACACGTTGAAATGCAAATCGCCTCTGGGTGCAAAGGTTCAACTCCCTCAGCAAAGGGGCCCAGGTCGTTTGTGATCAACAAGATAAGCGTTTTGTGCAACGGTTGTTTAATGAGTGCAACTTGGATCCCATGATACCACCCTTAAAGGTACCACCACCAAAAGTGTAGGGAAGGGGGTGGATGAAAAGTGGTGTTCCGTGGACCATTGGGTCTTGGGCTTAACGATTTGACCACCATTAAGCGTAATTGGTGGTCACCCTTGTTCAAGTGGGAGCAAGAAAACGTGTTCTGCGTTCACAAGTTGAATTCCGAACAAAAAACCATCAAATAAATTTATTTTATTTTCATAGAAAATTATAATGCTATGATTTAATACGTGTTGCGTATTAATGTCGTTAGATGGCACCATGAGATGTGTAATTAAATCAAAAAAAATTAACATTTTTTAATTGATCATTTGGAATCATAATCCTTATCTAATAATGAAATAAAACAAATGTAATGAAATAAAGTGTGAGTTTTGGCATCACACATGGTGAGGTGGCGCTAGCAAAAAACACAGTGACACTGCCACACAGTGGAAGTTTCTAGAAGATTCTTGAAAGTTCTAGAATTCATTCTTTATGCCCAAGTGCAAAAGAAAGAACCACGTAATGTTTCTATAACTGAAGGAGAAGTACATAGTAAGAAGAGGAGGAAGGTCGTGCTCTTTTATTAGTAGGATATGTTATAACATCACCACAAAAATATGCTTGGAAATACAATTGGAACTAAAACTTTCACACGTAGAAACTACATACGAAAAATCTAATGTTAAAAACCGCATAGTACCTTTAAGAGATTGAAACCAGAGTTGCTGGGTTAATTGGTTTAGAACAACACCAGAGACTAATTAAAAACGGAGATTTCACAATTACCAATTTCCAGTTAAATGTTTAAAAATACTTCATTTTATGTGGCTGAATGTTTTACCATTATTCCAACATTATTAAAAACGAAATTAATACGAAAAGCATACCCACAAAGCGAATTAATTTTTCTTATTCGTAAAGCTATGCAGACATGTCAATAGAACGAAGACCACCCCCTCTCCTCATCAACCGGAAGTTTATTGCAAAATTCCAATGAGTGAACGGTAAACCACGAAAGCTATTTTCCAATTAAGTCAACATTAAAAATGACAGTATGGATTACATAAGTGTTTAACTCATCAGCCTTTCATTAGTGTCACCAGAAAAGGATCGCATTACGCGGGGTGGACAAAAGCCATTTTTAAAAATTTGATCTACACTGTACATGTTATATTTCTATCAACAGATCAATAACATTTTTGTGAGTTATTTCAAAAATATACGTCATCGGCCACTGAAATAACACCAGTGAACAAGAAAAATGGCTATGATAACGTTTCTAAAGTTGAAACCTCGTTTTACGACGCTTTTATAGCAACAAAGTTTTATACGCAGTTTCAAACTGTAGTACAGCATGAGACAAAACAAAAATTTTAAAATAATATGTAAACATAAAGCTGAAACAAACAGTGTACTGGTCCTCACACGGTTAATGGAATTCATCGTTAACTGAATTACAATCTTATCCACAATTCATTACAAAACATGCACAATAAAATGCATATTCTTTATACACTGTCATATACAGATGTACTGTATGTACATAAACATACATAATGCAATTTTTTATTTCTGCATGTTTCGATTTACGCGAATTAAAATGTATGCAATCTTTGAGTAATATTCAATTTATGCGTGTTTTGAGTAATTCCATTTTTGATTTCTGTAATTTTCGATTTATTTATTTATAAATGCGTTTTATTTTTACATTGGACTTCCCCCTTTTTTATGTATGCGAAGGACTTAAATGCGATTCTCGTTGTATGCGTTTTTTGGTACATTAGACTAACAGTATATTTTCATCATAAACGACTGGAGATATGCGTTCAATTCCCATTTCCCACTCACAAACTCACTCAACTCACATACAAGTGAAGCTGATACGTATAAAGAGTAGGAATACGTATTATACATTACTGCATTACTTGAAAGGACACCAATGTGAACAAGGTCAACAACCATAACGTTACTAAAAGTTTTAAAACCTTGCTTTAACGAACTTTTTGTAAGCAATAAAGTGTAAACGCAGTTGTAAAGAGTGTACAACACATAGGCAAGAAAACAAAATTGGAAAAAAGGAAGAAGACGCAATGTAAATATGAAACGAGAGCCACAGGCGTAGCTAAGAATTTCCAATTTCCCTTTCATCACCTGGTAACGGTCTATGCATAAAAGAACGTTTCTTGGGACATTTCATGAAAATTCGTCGCCATTCATGTGGAAACTGAATAAAGAACCCTCTCGCTAAGCCCCAATACAACTTTCTAGTCCAATTTCCACTCCACGTAGGAGCGTTAAACGAGGAGTGGTGATGAAAAATTCTTCGCCAAAACTTTCCGAAAGAGCCTTTTTCAACAGCAGTAACCACTTTTCCACGAAAACAATCAAAAGACTTGTTCGAAATATTAATGATAACATTGTTGTCGTAATATCGAAGAAATTGACAAAAATAAAATATATTGTAGGTACTTGGAGTATATGCTGAAATTGTATCATGTAACGAAAGATGATACAAGACTGGTATCTCTCAATGAGAACTATCGTCCTCAGAATATCTTAGTAAAAAGAAATACAACCCAGGAGTGACTTTGTTTTCGATTGCTGATTGGTGGATGAATTTAAAAGTTTAAACAAAAAAGATAACAATGAATCAATTGATAAATGTTATTTTTGAATTAACATGAAATTCTCGCGCTATTTTTGTATTGTTGTGTCAGGTGGTTTACATTTAAATTTCAAATAGCATTCGTTGATTTTTTAACGGGTTTAAGCTAGCACTGAATACAAGAATACAGTACAAAAGTATACAATGATGTAAACTTGCACGTTATTGTGTATATTCTGGGCTGTTATTCTTATTTTTGGGTTCGAGGTTCCATGTGTGTATGTATATTCTTGCATATTCTCTACATATTTTTGCATATACAAGCATAAGACTAATGAAATAGAAAAATAGAGAAAAATAGTCAATGTACAAGAATTTGTAAAGAGCTCTACAGAATGTCCTCGATTTAAGGGGTGGTTGGGTTTTGCGACAGCCTCGGAAGTCCTCGCATATGAAGAACTTCCTGTGTATATTCTTGTGAAGAAAAAAATAATTTAATTTAATCAAAATACATTTTAGATATTTCTTCCTCTTTTAGTGTATAACAATATTCTGACGATTACCATTATTTCGTCCTGCGTGCAGTGCCTAATGCCTACAGGCTTGACAGAGAATTGACAGAAGACAATCACCACAAGCAGACTAACAGAATACGTAGGACGATTGGAGTTCATCTTCAACATATATATATTATGTACAGGTTGAGTCTTTTTTCGTGACGCAACCAAATATTATGAAAATAAACAAATGTGTCAGACAAATATTGTTTGTGTATGAGAGATCTTTCCAATGGTACTAGTTTCGTTGACCTTAAAATTAATTTTCACGAAAATCACAATTGTTAAATTTTAAACAATGCGTGGTAGGTATCAAGTTATGTTTAGAAAGTTGTAGCCATTTAGTCAGAATCCACTTTTTTTTAATTTATTTCCAACAATGCAACCGAAATTAAAATTGATACAACAATAGAGAGTAAAATGTACGGTTCCCCTAGACCAACTTCTCTGCAAGTCGTACACGCTATTCAGTGGAGTTATTTTACTTAGTTGTTATGCATCTTCAAATTCGTATTTAAATTAACCACATCGTATTATAAATACTATGTAGAACATAGTAGTCATTTAACTTTTTTAAATTAACTTTTTTAGCTTATTCAAACCACATAAAACATAGGAGTTATTTAAACTAACTCCACTGCATACTAGGAGTGCAAGCAAAGTTGTATCGGCGCTTCACTGCGCGAGCCATGTATAGTCTACATGTTTTCTTTGTAGTTTTTAGTCTTTTGTTCGGTGTGATAACTAAACTGACATCTGATTTTTCACTAGTTGTTAAGCTAGTGTACCATTAGTTTGTCTCGTCAAAAATTAATGCATTTTAAGTAAATAACAAATGAACAAGAACAATAATAATAACAGGGCCTCTGAAAATAGGATAAATCGACAACTTCTTGACTATACAAGAACGTACGAGTATACGATAAAAACACATACGAATTTACAAGAATATATACGACGTATATATAAGAACATACAAAACAAGAATATACCATATATACAAGAATATATGTAAGAATATTCACAGATAAAATCAATATCTGGTATTACACCTCTACACACACACACACTTCATCAAGCGACACCTCCCGCATTTGGAATTCTCCAAGAATCGTACCAAAAAAGACTTTCATCACACATCGCAAAGAGCGAAGTTCTCCAATTAATTACAGCTCACGTATTTCTTCGAGGAGTGGGGGTGGGAGAATAGTGTGCCAACCTTACTCTACCAGTCCTTTCTGGAAACCCCCTAAATAACAAGGAACCTCCAAAGACGTCGACGACAATGTCCAAAGTCAATTCCCTCTGGCTGCTTTCCTGATCGATGACTTCTTGGATCCTGGCTTTAGAAGAGATCCCAGGAGAAGCGAAGCGAAAGCACCAAAGGAAAAGAGGGGGTAAAAAGGAGAGGGGGTTTAAGAAGGCGTTGATTGAGGAGCTCATTTGTTGCCATGACAACACAGCCTCTTCCTTCTCTACCACACACTGACAACAAACTAAATGCACCGCTGTCAGCCTAGCCTAATAAAGTTAGGACTTTCCAACAGGTGAACATTCTTTGGCACTTCACCAATGTCAAGTCTTTTTGATCTACTAATGCACACATCGATTGCAGGTATACAGGGTGAAGTTTGGTGGTAGCAAGCTTTAAAGGTACTGTATTTTAGAATTTTGTTTTTAAAATCTATTAGTTGTTTTGGGAGTTAGGTAAATGTTTCTTACCAAGTTGAAGTGATTAAGGATAATAATGAAAAACTGATAAATTTTCACTCTGGGATCTTACCGAAACTAATTTTTTAAAAGATTTGTCTTGTTTTTCTTTTATTTGTTTTTAATTTTAAAAATTTTCAAGTTCAATGTACGAATTTTGAAGTAAATTTTCATGTTTGAAACTTCTTTTTTTTTAAGTTTTAAAAAAATATTTGATTTTCCGAAATTTTACGCAATAATACCTGTATGTTGATTTTGAAAATATTTAAACCTTTCAGTTCGAGAATGTTTTAGAAAATCGTCAGTTTAAAAAATATTTAGTTTTCATCTTCAATTTTTCTATAATTTTCAACTGAAATTTTTTAGAACAATTCTGACAAATTTGTAAAAATAATTTTTTTTTCAACCATTCAAAAAAAGAGACTACGGCATTTCTAAAAAACAAATCAATCCATCCCAAATTCCAAATTTTAAAAAAACTAAAGCGACACATGAAGAAATTTTCATGATCATTCCGAATTTTCAAAATTTTTTAAAAAAAAAATTAATCAAAAAATTTTAAAAATTTTAAACAAACAAAAGAACAATAATAATTTCAAATTTTCGAAATAAAATCAAAACACTAATTTAAATAAAAAATATATTCGACAATTTTTAAAAAAATCGACGATTCTGGATCCAAATCAGAAACATAACTCAGAATTTGAAACACTGCATAACGGGGAAAGAAATAAAAACTCTCAAAACAAAAACAAAATTTCGAAACCCAATTTTCGAAAATCGAATAAACGTCAAAACACAACCGAATTTGTCCCAATCAAGGGGTTGCAAAATTGTCCTCAACTAGGACATTCTGGTTTTGAGCATTTCCATCACTCGAGGGACAAGAAGAGGATTGCGAACGTGTCGAACGTGAGGACGAAAGTCGATGGTAACCTTTCACCCTTCGACGACATACCGGTCACATTCGATGAAATATTCCACCATATAGAAAAAAATGAAAGGGGGAAAAAGAGAGAT
Organism: Cryptops parisi; assembly: GCA_034695005.1. Taxonomy (NCBI): domain Eukaryota; kingdom Metazoa; phylum Arthropoda; class Chilopoda; order Scolopendromorpha; family Cryptopidae; genus Cryptops; species Cryptops parisi. The sequence goes on along the minus strand of JAQIWH010000303.1, from coordinate 17,978 downwards.
GAAAGGTAAGGGCATATAAGAGAATGAATCATGTTCCGCCAAAAGAAAAAAAGATGGGGGAGGGGATAAGGAAAAAAGACGAATGGAACCTTTTCTCTCTATATACACCACGGTGGCAGAGTAATCAATATCTTCCATCAACGTCGCTCCAAGAAATGGTATCTCTTTTGTTTCCGCGTTAAAACGGGGAAAAACAAAATATGTATAACAAATTCAGTGACAAATGTAATACATGTTACAGGCAATGCCTAGGCCATATACAGGGTGAGTCAAAAGTATGGTTCCATAGAAATGTTATAAAAATTACAATGACAACAGTTTGAGAATATGACAGCACCTTCATGGGGGTCTTTACAATGGTGATTTTGCATTGACCTCGCATTGTTACAAACCGGAAATCGCATTGTTACATTGAAAACTACGAGTCGTAGCTACCAAGTCATATTTAGAAAGTTGTAGCCACCGCGAGTCGTTTAGTAAGACTTCACCTTTGATTTTGAATCTACTTTAGAACCGTACTTTTTACTCACCCTGTATACAATGTCTTTTGGCAAAGTATGTTGAAATAATATCTCTTACAGAACTGTTTAGGTTAGTTCGGGTAAGGTTAGTTAACAATTTTTTTTTCTTTATGAAAAATGTTTAAGCCTAAATATTAAATACAAAAATTATTTATACATTTTTCCACAACTATTCACATAATTTCATACATTGTTTTAATCAGGTTTGGCATTGTACACAATACTGTACTTAGATTATATACATTGCCTGTAACTTATATAACAAAAACATATGTAGCCTAAATGTTACATAACTGCATACATACGTCTATGGATGAATGAATGTAACTCTGCATCGGTTTTTGGATCACCCTGTACAAAATCCAATCACAGAACTTTGGCAACAACTAACTCGTACGTACCTTTCAATGAACATTGTAATTCATTACAGATATATATTTTTTTTATATACAGTATATACCCAACTCCATTTTCACTACACAAACGGAAATTAAACATGACGTATGGGGACCGTGAACCGGAAATCACATACCGGAAATTCTATCACGACCATCACAATAGAAGAAGAACCCGAATGTCAACTTTCACTTATTACAACATCCAACTGTAAACATCGTACAATGTACTAAACAAACTTTTCATCCTCATTTAATAAAGAAATTTATCGGAAACAAAACAAACAAACCGGAAGTTTCTCAAAAAATATACAGTAGTAACTTATTCCCAATTCAACAAGAAACCAATAAAAAAATAAAACGCCCCCTTCGCCAAGAAAACAAACTATAATTAAATATTCAATTAATTTGCACGTTACCCCCTACGAAAAAAAATATTCAATCGTAAAAACTTTGTCAATAATTCCCTTAGCGATGGAATTTCTATTACGATGATTTCCATTTTGACGATGAAAAAAATAAATATAAAAAAAAATAAAATAAAATAATCATAAAATAAAAGCAACAAGAATCTCGTAGAAATGAAATCGCCATTTTTTTTTCTGCCCTTCGTTTTTACATAATCTAGCAAAATGAAATATTCATGGAGATTGTGTAAGAAAAACGTAATCGTACCTTACGTAAAATTTTCATCGAAAGTTTGAAGAAGAAGAAGAAGAAAAACCGACTCGAAAAACCAATTTGGCGAAACAGCAGTAGTAAAAATAATTCAACGATAACGTTCGCCAATCGATGAGGTTGGAAAAATGCATGAATACAACAACGTCTTGTGCCAAGAGTACAAAACCATTTTATTTTATTTTTTAGTTAACGTTAATTACATTCGACAATTTTTCGAGAAGAAAAATAAATGAAGTTAATTAGAAGTTATAATTAATAAATTACTAATAAATAAATATTTATTTGGTACGAGAAATCGATTATTTTTTTTACGACTACTTTGAACACGATTTATAAAAAATATGCCAAGACTACAACAACAACAAAATTTTTGCCTGAAATAGCATAATATTTTTAATTTATTATAGTTAATGTTATTTTTACTTTAGCCAATTTTTAAATGGAAAATGTTTCTAGTTATTAAATGTGCAGTAAATAAATATTTGGTAACAAGAAATTGATAAAGCGCACTTTGAACAGTAGTTCATACAAAATGGCGAAGTTCACAATAAACGGTACTCGTGACTTAATTTGCAGCCACCGGTATGAGAGGCGCCACATGTCTATAGTTTAGGGTAGGCTACTTAAACAAAAAAATTTTAATTTTATGATTGACTACAAAATTGGTTGTTAACCTCTTATTTAAGCGTTGAAATGGTTTAATCTCTTTGAGCTATGTTTTGTTAAGTTCGCTGCGACATACGGAACTGAAATTTTGAACACAGATTACTGGGGTTGTGTTACAACATTTTGTTTTATCAAATTTTGAAGGGTCGAAGCCCTATCAATTCCGAGATCACACGAAGAGAACATTTTTCTTCGAAGAGTGTTGCTGACGAAACACCTAAATTTCAAGCTATTATGTTGTACACAAAAATGAATGTACTTATTTGATTATAGTTTAGTACGTACAGTTTATTGTTGTGAGTTTAAAACTTATTCATACAAATAAACACTCAACACATTAAGTTTGAAAGAGGTTTAAAAAACGTAAATTTTGCATATACAGTACTTATTGTTTAACTAACCTAAACTGGTAATACACAAGTACCCAATGAAATTGAAGGGTTCGGGGCACTAACCGGTCAGCTACACTATTTAAAATTCGACAGTATCGACAAAAAAATCAGTATTTTTTGTTCTAAAATCAGTACACAACAAATAATAAAGAGCTCCCGCGCAGCTGTGGAAGCTAGATTGGCTTATACACTCTACAGTGTCACATATCTCGATATTTGAACATCAGATTAGCATATTTCTTGCACCAAACGACGCAGAATTCCGAAATAAGTATATCCATTGAAATAAAATATTGGAGCTGGAAAAGAAAAAGTGGAGCTGACCAGTTACTGATCCAAGCCCTTCAATTACAAGAAATTATTTTTGTTACCGGTACTTGACGAATTCAGCCAGTTTTCGGAGCAAAGAAAACAATATTTTATTCAAGTTATTGAAAGTGCAGTAAATAAATAATTGGTTGCAAAAAACTGCATCTAAACATGATTTATATAAAATGTAAAATTTAAAAATAATCGAATTTTAATATTAAAGAATGTATTCAAACACTTTCATGTAACCTCATAAATTGTTTTTTCATTCAATTAACCGTTGTGTTGTTTTTATGGGGATATTTTTTCATGTTTAATAGTGAGAATAAAACTGAACATCACATATCTCAATTTTAACGGAACATTTTAATGCGTGCTGGATAAGTGAAGTTCAAAATCTTCCTATTGCTCTATGACTATACTTTCCATTTCCCCTATATCTAACTATACATAAAACAAAAATGAAATTGGGTAATTCCGGTCTAAAATACACCATTCCAACTTTCTTTTCCCCCTACTTTTACTTTCACCCCTGAACCCCCACCCCTTACCAAAAAAAAGGGAGTGAAAAAAACATCCTCCACCCTCAAATTACGTGTGATTGGCCAATTGAATCCCTACCAGCCTTCTCCTTAACTTCGCTCTTTTTTCTCATCCCCTCCACCTTTACCCCCACTTTTTCTTCAACGTTTCAAACCATCATCCTTCTTCTTCTTCTTCTTCTTCCTGGACGAAAAAAATCCTCCTCTTTGCCTGCTTAGAGGCTAATGAACTCGCTATGTTAGCTCGTGAAAGAAGAAGAAGGGGGAGGGAGGGGCAATAAGCACGTGCATTCGATCGCCGCAAATGTGCACCACGAAAATTGCAGCGGACATTTCCAAGGGGTAGTGGTAGGAGTTCTGAGCAACACAACCCACCCTATACCACCAAAACCACTACCGACCGAAAAGCATTACCAGCAACGAAATTGTTGGCAAAACCTTTTTTCCTTACATATTACCCCCACCCCTTTTTCACAACCTCCAGTTTTTTTTCTTTTTCGTAGCATCCTTGCATAGGATCGTTATAAACCTCGAGTGAAATAATTTTTCCCCGAAAAAAAGGAAAGAAGTGCTTCTAGGTGTGCTAAGAAATCGTTGGCAAAACCATTTTTCCCTTATATATTTACCCTCTTTTTTCCCACAACTCCCAGTTTTTCTTTTTGCATAGTGACTTTGCATAGGTTCGTAATAAGCCACGAGCAAAATAATTTTTGTAAAAAACAGAAGTGCTTCTGCGTTTGTTCTTCGCATGTATGTAATAGGTACTTCGCGTCAATGGCCCTCTGGAAGTATCTATATTTTTTGTACGGTTCTCTTGGTAATGTAATTATGACTCCTTGGAGAATGTATCTTCATGTTTCATTCCTAAATTTCTTTTTTGTCGAAGAATGTTCAGAACCCTTTGACACTAAGTCGACTCTGGTCGTTTAACACAATGAGAAAAAGGTTCCAAGAACTATTGTATAACGTTGGATGTTCCATTTGAAGCAACTAACAATTGATTTTTGTCTTTCTGGTTTCCTACTTCATGTACCACCCGCCCTACTTTTAGTTCCATTGTAATTAAAACTCAAAAAGACGAATTCTAAGTTCCATTAAAGACAAACTTTCTAGACACATCTACAAACATTGCCGGTACACAATGTTTTTTATCATATCTCAAAATATTCTTTCAATCACCTCACAAATAAAATTCTACCCAATATGTCTTTCAACACATACATCTTGATAAAGTCTTCTTCACGAGAAAAGACTTTCTTGGATGAATTATGTATCAAATACCATATTTCTTTTCTGGTTTCTCCCCTTTTTCATTGCCATTTTTTAGACATTCTTGCAACGTTTACAGAAGCAAGAGATAAACTCTTTAAAATCCAGATAAGATACAGTTCAAGCCCATATATCATCACCGAAAAGGTTATCATCGCCAAGAATACCAAAAACTCCCAAATCCATAAGACATTTCCTAAAACGAAGGAAAAAAAAGACAACAACAAACACCCAACGAAGAATAACGACAACTTAGCAATTCATTTTTATGGAACTTTTCAAAAGAAAATTTCAAAAGAATTTCCAAAAAAATACCAAACTTATGTCCATTGGGTTTTCTTTCATCTTTGTCGGGTCACTGCATGTCTACCAAATGTATCCGGTCATGAATACAACAACTTGGTAACTGCTAGAAACGGCAAAGGGGGAAGTTCCACTACTACTACTACTCGCAACTCTTGTTTGGTAGTATCTTTTTTTTTTCAAGAGAAAATCTGGCATCAATATTCCACGAGCCAGCAACTAGTGAATTATTGATGATGGTGAAGAGGAACCTTTTTCGTCGTCCTCGTCGTCGTCTTCTACAAAACTAAGATGTGGAATGGAATATCTCTAAGCTCCTAGGCTTACAACGACGTGAGGGGAGGGGGGAGGAAAAGAGAGGGGGTAAAAAAAAAAATAAGGAAAAGTGCAGAATGCAGTTGTTGCTGTTTTCTTCAACAAAGAAAGAGAGAAAGAAAGAAAATACGTACAGTATATACAACTCAGGGATTTTGCAAAACGAACAAAAATTTAAAATTCTGCACAATAAAGTGGATAAAACGCTTTTCCACCATCTTCAAAACACAGTCTTTGAATATTTTTTCTTCCTCAGATATTACTAAGCACAGCAATGGAATAACCCGTAAAATCGCATTGAAATCGCATGACATTTCCAGAAGGTAACTAACATTGCCGATTCAAATACTTAAGACAATAGCAATTTCAGTAACTCGAAGCTTTGCCGATCCAAATCCTTAAGACAATCTTCTTTGCACTTTCAATTACAGGGAAATCGTCAACCGAGTTGTTTACCATTTGTTCAACAACAACAAAAACAGAGACATTCCATCCGAGAAGTTCATTCGATCCAAAAAAACCAGAACATTCGAAACCAATAGTACAACATCATTAATGAAAAAGGAACAGGACGTTGGATGACCGCAAAACCCTCGTAATGTCCTAACCATCTAACTTGGGTATTTTAGTGTCCACCACACCCAGAAGTCGAGTTCAGAATAATTAATGACGTCATAAACTACAGCATTGCTGGGTTTGAGCAAAAGATGTTGAACGTTTGCCAAACCACATTTCCAAAGAGACTTTCCCACCGAAGGACAAAGACCAAGAAGTACCAAGAACTTACTTACTCTTGCAGGAAAACCGAGTGTCCAATGAATTACATCCGGACAACTATAAAGTCACATATCTTAGAGAGAGAAAGATATTCAAAAACTTTTCTGATAATTTGGCAATATAGAAATTAAACGTAAAGAACTACCTCGTATATCGCTGAAATTTATTCACATGACTACCAAGAACTTTTTGATAATCAATAAATTAGGGTTTAAATGCCAAACGAAGTGGTAAATCTCGTTAATATGTTAGGAAAATCGTTAATCGAATGATATCGTAAACCGAGATTTCACCAATTTTTACCGCTTTATTGTTTTTTAAAATCTTATTCACATACTGTACGTCCCTTAGGCATAAACAAAGTCGCAGGTAAAACGTGGAACAAATTATGTACTGTAAATGATATTTTAAAATAATAAGTTATTTTATATAATATATAATTTTATAACTTATAACTTACAATATAAGTTATTTTATATTTTTAAAATATCGATCCAGAACACTTTGTACATAATCATAAAAGTACAGAAAACTTACAAGCATAAGCCTATTTCAACCCAAAATCGTTAACCGAAAAAACATCAAATGAAATCTCGTTAATCGAGAAACAAGGAAAACCGAAATAACACTCCTTCCGATAGTGTAGACTCACCTATTCGTACAAAAGTGATTATGTAAACATGAAAAAAGCAATTTGTCCCGAAGTCGTCAACCGAAATCAATGTTTTAACAGAAATATCGTTAATTGAATAAAAACCATAAGCGGAAGTACCACTCCTTTCCGGTTATAAAATCGATAAGTTCATATAAAGTTATCATCAACTGAACGCAAACGTATTAGACAAAGGATTAGGCACTAAAGGCATAATTCGTTTTGAATCGATTGACATCGTAAACCGAGGTACATGTAGCGATTCTTGTTATATAATCGTTCACACTGTACCAGATCTCAACATTTCATCATGTGATGTTTTTTAGATATCCAACTCGGTATCGACTATGCAGATACATCTACATACATACATATAAACATTAGGACCGATACGAACATACAAAGTCCCCACGCGACGTGTCAACGTTGAAACAAGTCATAAATCAAACTCTCATCTAAAAGTCCAAAAACGAGAGAAAAAAACACAAAGTGTATTAGAAGGGGAAGAGAGCGAGAGATGAAGTGAAAAATGGCGTCGAAAAGGCAAAGCTTTTCGGGAAGAAAAAAACGAACAGGTTATCGGGTAAAAGAAATGTACACATCACGTGAACTTTAACGACCCCCACATAGAAACGTATGGAAGAAAAAAAATCAAGACGTGGGGCATAAAAAAAATGGCAGAAAAGAAATTTCTCTTCTCGACAGGAATCCAATCGATTTTGGTGGTCACCTGCAGTAAATGGTCGCCACGGGGTGCGCCAAATTCCAATTAAGGCCAAAACCATTTATAGTAGGAGTTACTATTATAACTTACAGAATGAAGTGAAAAAAAAGAACCATCGACTCGAACTATTAAAAGACACTCATATTGTGTTTTTGACAACTTGCCACGTGCTTGTGAACGATTTTTAAAATTGAAAAAAAAAATGCTAAATGAAAGGATTAAATTTTTTGAAACGAGGTTTTTTTTTAAGAACTTAAAACTCTCCTAAGTTTCGAAATCGATATTAAGAAAACCATTAAAAAAATATTATAAAGCATTTTAGTTAAAGTGCGAAAATGTGTATTTCAAGGAATGCCTATTTAAAGTGTGATATCAGACATTTTATAAAAATTTCGTTAAAATGTGAAAACCACCATAAAATAACTAGTCAACGTGACTTTATAAAACTACTCGTTTAAAATAAACCATTATAAGACAGTATGGAGCAACATGAGTTCAAACACAGAGTTTAGTTCTAGACTTCACGTGGTTACCATACCAATCATAAGTTTACTTCTACTTATAATATAATATACAGTGATCTTAATATTCGCAAAGTCCTGCTTCGCATATCCGGGATTCACCAATTGGTTCAACATTCGCGAAAAGGTTTCAAAGATTCGCTATTAATAATAAGAATGACGCACATCTGTGGTTGTATGTGTGTGTCATAACATGGCTAAACAATAAAGCTATATGTTTGGTCATAAACGCTTTGTGTTGTAGCATTGTCACTAAATAGATTTGATTGGTTAGCTGGTTCACTTTCCATAACAATAACATCCTCCCGTGCTATAGCACGGATTAACTACTAGCAAGCTTACTTCTATACCTTTTATAGAAGTGACCATGCTACTACGTTTATTAATCGAATTGGTCATTCATTCGATTAAACTGATTACTTTAACAATAACGTCATCGAGCCTAATTGACCGATTATCGAATTCTACAATTTATAAAAAAAATTCCCAGAATTCCATGAAACTATTGCATCTTGATCCTGTTTATCATTCTGTTCACGTGTAACCTCCACATCCTTTCAAAAAGTGCAATAAGTCAGTTCTGCTTGAAAAACACACATGTAAGGCCGGGTTCACATTAATCAATCTTTTGGAAGAGCGAACTTTTCCTTCACGTAAGTGATGCGACAAAAACGAGATGGAGTAAAATACGACGACACCGATAATTAATTCTCTCACAATAAATCACTTGAAACCAAAATATTCTCACGCCACTTCATCCATCCATCACCGAATCCCTACCGAAAAAAAATCAAGTAGCACTTCCGACAAAACTCAAAAGAGATGAAGTCACAAAACTGTCTTCATCAACAAGAACATATAAAAAAAATCATGTCTGACGGATGCAAAACGTTCTTAAGACCGAGTCGGATGATAAGCATACGTGTAGGATTAAAGACAAGAAAAGACAGCAAAAGTTGGGGGTGTGTGTGTGTGTTAAAAAACAGGTCGATTTATGAGGCTAGGCCGTAAACACAACAAACATGGACGAAAGCAGGCAGCTGCCTTTTAGTCATAAATCTACCCGACGCCATCTTTAATCGTTGGAGCATGCGTTCTGACAGGCGTCCGCCTTAACGCGGAGCTACCCAATGACCACCCAAGCAACGGAGCCAGGGTGAAAAACAAAAGGGCATCTGGTCCTATTCAATGTCTTTGCGGAACTGAATAGAGACACCAGTCCACGGGGGAGGGGAGGAAGTGAGGATTGTGTTGTTTGGTTAAAACGATGCTGCGGCTTTGGCGTTGCAATTGAAAATGGCCGGTTAATGTCGTTAATTGGGCAATTCGCCATGATTTGTGAGAGCTGTCACGATGTGTAACAAGCTAATCCACGCTAACTTAATCACTCGGCGTCATTAGTTAAGCTGTTTATATATACACCGGAACAACCCATATCCCATCCCCCTAGCAGTTTATCATACATCAAACAAAGTAGCAAAAAAAATTAGCAATGTCCTCAGTAATGATGAAGAGCTAAGCAAATCATTTACAAATTCACCAAAAACGACGAGACAAATGCTGCACTAATCTAAAAGCATTTTTACAAAGAATAAACCGACAACGATAGTTGAAAGCACTTTAAAGGTGATACCAGAACAAGAAAAGCGATCTGGTATAAACAAAACGAAGTAAAGTTTAATTAGCTACTTTTAATCAATAAAGTGCTCGTTAAAGAGTTCAAAGACTCTAAGTCTCTAACTGTGTCCTCGTGATGAAAAAGTTCTATTACAAGTTCTTGGTTTTTTAACACTTATTTGAAGATCATTTTGGAAGTCATTAACGAATTTCCTGAAGTCTGTGTGCTTAAGAACTTGTTAAGTTAAAGTTTCTTCAGAACATTTAGAAAAAGGTATAAGACGAGTTCTTGGTTCCCATCAAGCATTGTTTGAGAAATATTCACTGAATTCATTCACCAAAATTCACCAAAAAAATGATTAGGACAAATATTTTCACCAAATAGTTTTTCATTAAACAGAATTCCAATATCAGAAATACGATACCAGTACGGTATAAATAATTAAAGTGAAGACTAGTAATGTTTAATCAGCCACCTGAAATCAATAGAGTGCTCTTTAAAAGAGTTCAAAGACTTTCAAGTCTCTTCTTTAAAGGTGTTCCAATGAAGAAGATCTATTACAAGTTTCGTTGATTCTTTTAAGAGTTCTTTAGAAAATTCCCTAGGTTGGTCTTAAGAAATTTCTTGAAGTGCGTGTGCTTAAGAACTTGTTAAATTAAATGTTGTTCGGAAGAGTCTTAACAAAAGTTCTTTGAAAGAGTATCAAAGAACCTGTCTTTGGAAGTGTTACTTAAAATTCTTTGGAAGGATCCCTGAGAATTGTCGTGAACCAAACATAGTTACAGTATATAGAAAAGTTCATCTCAGCTTAATTAGGTGGAAGTCTTTACAAGAGTCCTTAAAAGAAGTTCTTAAAGTATAAAAGAGTCCCTTGAGAAGTTCTTTTGGTTCAAATTCATTTGAAGTGTCCCTAAGAATTCTTTGGGTGTTCTAGTGTACTGCAATTTCCACATTCCAATACCGCGAATTTACCAGAATAATAACACAATTTCACCATCTACAAGCAGCTTATCGTTGTCCTCAACAATATATAAGGACACCACTTCAGAAGCATCCAAAACTCACCAACATTTCCATGAAAAATTAACCAAGAGTAAGTAATACATGCAAAACTTAATAAATATATAAAACCACTGTTTTCAGTATTTCACGAAAACGAAATTGGTAAAAATAATAAATAATAATAAACCAATCGCAATTGTAAGTACTTAATAGGAAAAACAAAATCACTTTACAGCATTCGGCAGAGAGATTTAACGTCATTTTAAAAGTCAAACTATTAGACACTCCCAAAGGGTTAACTTTAAAGAATTCAGAAACATCCAAAAACAAACTTCAAAGCATCGCCACAAAGAATAACGGCACTTGAACACTATAACACAACCAGTTTTTAGCATTTCGGTGAACGAAATATGAGAATCTTAAAGAAACCATTTCAATCCTCAACAGGTAATTCTAAAAGTCAAACTGGATACATATCAGTCCCAACTTTAAAGAATTCACCAACAAACCAACCAACCGACAACACAAACACAAGACTTCTTATCGATCGATCGTGGCGTGGATATTACTAATTATTCGTCTCGTTTACTAATTCCGCTCATCTTTCCAGCAGAAGACAAAAGACCTGAATTACCAGCAAGTAATCCCCAGTAGGCCATATTATCAGACGAGAGAGAGTTAATCGGAAAAAAAAGTGAAAAAAAATAATACGGTGAGTAGTTACAAACTAGAAGTGCAATTAGTCCAATGACAAATCACGACCAACAACCGCTGTCACATAATATATAACAGAAAGGCAATGGCTGGATTTATGATACCGACCCTCGCTCATCGTGGAAAATCCTTATCGTAAAGCTGCCATCTCCTTTTCCCACCACTAATAGGTTAATCTTCCCATTGTCAACGAACAATGAATCACATGACATCGGTGCATTATGAATATGACACGCCAACCAATTACAATGCATAGCTTTCCAAATATGCGTGGCAAACAATATGGTACATGGGAAACATCGATAGTATGTCTGATGTTTCCCTCCCCATTTAGATTTGCCATTATCACACGTGAAAGGGTTTGAAAAACGCATTGGAAAACAACCTACAGTATTATGATGATGAGAAGATAAAAAAATAAGTCACATAGAGAACGACTTACAGTTTCTGTAGCATTGGAAGATCCAGGAAGTCCATTCTACTGATGTTTTCAAGGTGATTTCCAGAAAGATCACTGTAATAAACGTAAAATAAATAAACACATTAGAGATGCAAGTTCATTGTCATAAGTTTTTAAGTATTGTCTGTGGAACTGAGTTTAAGACTGAGCGAATGCAACGATTATACTATACATTCAAAAAGTTTTTGTTTGTTTTTTTGCTATGTGAAATCGCATACATTTACAGTACAGACTCCAAATAAGTAAAATATAGCATACGATTTTATACTGTAAATATAAGCTCCGAAAATAAAACATTGGTACATTGATTGCTGATAAACTGAGGTGATAAAAAAATAATTACAGTAGCAAATATCGGTTGCGACGACAATGTTGCAACGGGTGTTCCATTGTTGTGTGTTAGTTTCAATGGTGTGGGTTGCAGGACAGTGTATCACTACCCTGCACGACACAGGTATTATACTCTAAGCTTCTAGGGAGTCTATTGTTTAAATTTTCGATTGCATTGTTCGAATTAAATGAAACAACACTGGATTCTGACTAAATTGACCAATGGTTACAACTTTCAAAATATGATGATGATTTGCTAGCTACGACTCATAATTTTCACTTAATTCTTTTCTAAGTAAATTCATGTTGCTAATGATATTGCATCCATCTAGACAATGGATGTTTCGAAAAAACCTGAGTGTCATAAGCCTACTTGTTATACTTTTTAAAACATATTTGAAGCACCAAAAAATGAGGTCTCCATATTTCTCTGTAATCAAGGAGCCACGAAACCTTAAGACGGCACATTGGCCTGTATATAAATACACTACAAACTCGAACGTGATGGGACCAAGCCTATTTCGAATTCACGAAAATTAGGATAATCCAAAATTTCAATGAATTGTATATGTCCGGTTTGGTATTAAAAAAAAAGTCAACAACGTTGTACATGTTAATGAAACGAACATTTAATGAACATTACGTATGTACTGTATTAACATACAATCATTTGTTAATTATCCATATCTATCGATAATGTCAATGATTTTTCGATAATGTATCAATTTTTATATTGAAATGACATAATTTACTAATTCGGATAATCGTGATTCGGAAAATCAGGTTTTTTAGTGTAATTAATAAAAATGTAATATTAAACACCATTTTTATAGTATATTCCTCACAAAATAAAACATTTTAAGTTCTAATACACACAAAAAAGTGAACCAAACATATGTATAAATATTCTTTAAAACAATAAATATATGTAGAAATATCCTTAAAACAATAAAGTAAAACATATACGGTACAAGTATCAACGAGTTAGCATAACGCTTTAAATGCATTAAGAATAAACCACACTAAAACTAAACAATGACAAAACACACAAAAAGCACTTTTATAACATTACAAACAAGAGACCTTTAAGTCTAACTCTACAAAGAACGAAAATTCCCTACAGCTGTAATAAACCACCAACCAACCACACATGTTTACTCTCCAAAGTGGGCTCCCATAACCGTACATTAACCTTCGTGAACCGCTAAACACAACAGCCATCACAGAAACCCATTCAACCATTTCAGCCAAAAAAAGAGTTGAAACTCATAAAACACTATAAACAGTTTACACTCAACAAAACATTTCCCACAAAATCCATTTCTACTCAGCAGCACGTCTCACATTAACAATAACCATTTTCCCAAAAAACCCTCCAAAAAAAAAACGAAAGGAAAAAAGTGTTGCAATAAGATATTGGAATGTCTTACATTCACCCCAGTATAGTACAAAAAAGAATGGCAGTTCTAGAATTTCCTCAGTGTTTCCACTTTTAGTCGTGAAAGGAAACAACGGTAGCGAAAGCCTATTACGTGGTCATCATCAATCATCAAGTTCGAACTTGTTCTACTCGACGTTCCCATTTAAGCCTCGTCTTCTTCATTCCCCACATTTCACGCCAGTCGAGCGCAGAACGTTCATTATTGCGCGCGCACACAAAAGTGAAATGAAACCGGTGCCTCTTTAAAATTTATTGCCAAGGGAAAAGAGCACCTTTGTACAATGGAAAACAGAGAGAGCGGGGATATCGGAATTCAATTAAAACCCTTACTACACTCCACCAGGACGGAAATATATTAGGAACGTATAATATATCTATATAAATATACACTGAAACGAAACACGAGTTACTACTGTGAAACTAGCCAATATCGGAATTCCACCAGGTCCACGTTTATATATACACACACACACCTAACGGTTGTTGCAATGGCCATTGGCTGAAATTTCTGCTTGGTTTCTTCCACCAAGAACACTAATATCTGCAAAAGTCTTTCATGGAACCGATAGTTGACCTCTCCCTTTAACAACCTCTGACCTTCGACACTGGACTAAAGTAATCGGTTTCGAATGTTTGGACAAGAAAAAGTCCCTTTTTTCTCAATTTCCCTCTTTGGCCTCAAGGATTCCCAAATGTTGAACATCCGCCAGAAAAGAGAACGTCGTGATATTGATCCAAAGCATAAGTAAAAGAATAAGAAAAACCACTGAACCAAGTTGTTCTTCAGCAATGTCCTTCCAGACTGACCGTTTGGAAAAAGTCATTGGGGGTTAAGTTGCAAAGACAACGAAAATCTGACAAGAAAAGTTATTTTTAATGGAAACTAGAAGAGAATGTTACTCATTGACAAAAATATTTTATTGCGAAGACTTACCGAAACTCTATATAAAAAAACTTCAATAAACTCTAAAAAATAAACCACTGTGAGAATTGACAAACTTCAATTAGTTTCAATGTGCAAATAGACTGGAAAAACTTTGCGTTCTTTCCCACAAGATACTGTGTAAATGATAATGTTGAAGATTTGGCAATGTCATAATTTAACCAAAACCAATTCTGGTTTTCATGATATTGACACGTGCACAGTATACACAAAGTAGAGATAGCTTCCAAACCATTTGGGAAAGACTTTGTAACCAATTTATAATGATAATTGAAAACATTGATGCAAAAGGATGGTAAGTTAAGTTTAGACAATTTCGTGGAAAACTCGTCTAAAGTTCTGCACTTGCCTTGCTGTTTATGGGTCACTTGACACTTCTTGCACTTCTGACACTTCTTGCACTACCTTTGCATAAAATTGTTGTTTAGTTAAAATAATAGAACTGCACTTTCACAATTATACACTCAAAGTATATTCGAAAATGCGTGTGTCAGTTTTGACGAAAATGTTACATGTAACAAATACCCTTTCGCACTAATACCTTCCATTGAAAGTCTGACTATAGAAGTCTACAGCAACTGCAAGATTCTATTGTACTGACACAGACAGGTCCAAATAACTGCGGACCAAAGACTTAACGAAAGTCTAGGAAAAAGTCAATGGGAAGTATAACACAACAGACTACAACACAGTAGTATGTTTTGAAGATTAGTATAAGCAACCTTCATTGCTTAATATCATGGAGCTACTGTAAGTTTACACATCTCTGAAAATGCACAAATAGTGCAGAACATAGAAGAATCACTGAAAAATCTATGTAAACATTGAGTAAAACAGTCAATAGCTACTAGAAGTCTCTGAAGACTAGAAGAATCGACAATTTTTTTGTATGAAACAGACTTACTGTAAGTTTATAAAAAAACTCACTAGATGCAAGCTCTCAAAGTATTGTAAATGGTAACGTTCAAGATTGACAACGTCAATATTTAACCAAAAAGTAATTCTGGTTTTCATAATATTGACACAAGTTTACAAAAAGTAAGGAACCAAAAAATAAACGAAAGGAGGTTTCTTTACCAACCATGTTTGTTTTTACATTTTGCAGCTGCTTTAAAAGAACTTAAATACGTTTTCTTTGATTACGTTTACGATACGTTTTCTTAAATCCATCTTTGATTCCCTCCTTCTGTGAACTCACTGATATAGTATATACAGTACTTTAATATCAGAGAATGTCTTGTTAATGATGAACAGAATAAACGTAGTGAAATTTCGTAAATAATTCAACTCTTGCAACGCATTTCACTAATGGGCGAAAGTTGAAGGTTTTGAGCACTAGTATAAATTATTAATCTTGAACGATTTCGCTGTTGGAGTAAATAACTGCAGTGTTAATAAACTCAAGTTCTGATTTCATTCGAAACTTCAAAACTGAAACTCATTAAAAAAATTGAAATTAAAAAAGTCGTAAAAATAACGCTTAGGTCTATATAGCAAAATGGCTTCGCTTTCACTCGTAGTATACTGTACGAGATATACATAAATTATAAGTTATAAATTAAACAACTGCTTTACAGAATCACGAACCGGTACTGTACTGTCCGATTTGAAAACAAATGGCTGTCAAATAAAATCACGTGATGCCCTGTAAATCATAGTCATGCATAAGTAATAAAAGAGCTTTTAAATTGAAACTATGGTAACGTGGCAGCACCATTTAAACAGTTAGCTCAATAAACATCACGTGACATGATTTAACAATAGGCATGTTGCTAATATTGAACAATGATAATCACGTCATGGCAGCTTAAACCTATTGTCCCTACATGCTTAAAAATAGTCGAGTGCAGAAAACGAATGAAAATCGTCAATGTCATGGTTCCTGCACAATATGAATATTGTACTGTATATACAAAATGTGAACAAACAACGAAGAAACAAAATGGACAAACATTAAGCAAACACAATAGCTAAATGTAAACACTTTAATTTGAAAATTGCTCATCATTTTAAAAATAGTGTTTAAATGACAAATCATGCCCCTTGTTGGGTTTGATGAAACTAGTTTTATTTCCTTTTTTTCCTTTTATTCATTAGTTGTTTTTCTGTGTATTTATTTTTGTGTAGTCAATAGATTCCAGTGAGAATGAAATAAAAATCCTATCCTATCCAAAGTTTCGAGGTTTTTCTTCATCGTTGCACACGATGTATCAAAAATAACGTTGCACTTCGCGACAAGATCTAACTTTATAATGCATAATAATACAGGAGCATGTTATGCCTCAATAGATAAAGTGCATTAAAAATGCTTCTTTTAAGGATACTCTTTATATGACCCTGCTGTCGTATACAGATATATACTTTATGTACTGTACATAAATAATGCAAAAAAATCCATTTCTGATTTCCGCATGTTTCGAGTATTTACGCGAATTAAAACTTATGCAATCTCTTGAGTAATTTCGACATTCAATTTATGCGCGTTTTGAGTAATTCCTTTTTTGATTTCTGCAAGGTTCGATTGATGCGAATTTTGATTCGATCGAATTTCGATTTATAAGATATGCGATCGAGTCATTTGATATTTGACTTATGCGAGTTTAGAGTAACTCCATTGTTGTTTTCTGAAATTTTCGATTCATTTATTATATACAAAAGGGACTTTGACGTCATAATATTTATTATACCTGTATATGCCATTTTTGTACACTACACTTATGTGGTTTTTGATTTATGCGAAAGACTTATGCGGTTTTCCTTTTATGCGGTATTTTTGGTACATTGGACCATACAGTATATTCTCATGAACGACTGTAAGATACGTTCATTTTCCAACACGCTCACTCACTCACAAACTCGCAAGTGAAGCTAATATAAAGAGTATCAAAAACTCTACAACTTTTATCGGACAAAACTACATTAGGAAGACAGATCCAGTATCCGCAATTAGAAGTTAGCTATAACTTTAAACATATTGATTTAATCCTTAAAAAAAATGAGTGATTTTTGGAAATTGAGCCATCTGTTTATTTGTTCTGTATATACAGTATGTCACTTTTTTGGAGATCCTTTGCTCACCGTTTTTAATGTATTGATTCTGTTTGATCCCGATAGATCGTAAAAATAAATAAACAAACAAATTAAAAAAGTACAAAGACTCAATGTGAAAAGTTGTTGCAATATCGCCTTGGCCTAAATCCAGGCGAATGCCTAAAATAGTTCTGCGATACACAAGAATAAGCAGTCCGTGTGTTGTTGCAATGGTAACATCAACCCATTGTTTCAACTCTGACGAAGACTTCTGCTGTGAGATCTTCATTTTGCTACAATGAGACCCCTAGCAGCGCATTTGGAAAACATCAATCGATTGCCAAATAAGATAGTTGAAAAGTTTTTCTGTCGA